>JAPZDX010000003.1:7552614-7563607 GCA_029783625.1 Naso annulatus | reverse complement strand
TGATATCCAAACAATTAGGAGCAGGAAGGGAAATTACAGATTAGATATATGGAAGAGCATTTTATTTAAAAAAAAGAATCGAAATGAAAAACATTTGTTTAGAAAGAGACAAACTCTAAGCATCAACCTGTTCTGCTTTGTCATCAGGTTTCCTTTGTCTGGAGGATCTCCATGGGAAACTCACTGAGCTGTCAGTATCTCAGTCGCAGTACACATCATCGAACGCTTTGGCCGCATTGCTACATTTCCTCGCCGGCTGAAGTGTTAGTCTCCTCAGCTGGGTCTAGGCACTTTAATGTGAAACAGCAGCAGCTGCTTTTTGTTCTCGGTCTCTTCCTCTCTTGACATAACGTAAAGTTCTGGCGGAATATTGGACATAACTTTGCTGTCTGCCCTGCAATAACATTTCAGGCTACAGAGATTAGCGGCGGGTCTCAGTTGGCTGCAGAGTAGGTGTCGGATTTTACGGTGCCAAGTCTGGATTCAGCTATGTGTGTGGATGTGATGATGCTTTGTCTAAGGTATCAAGATTCCTGCGTATCCTATAGAGCAGTCGTTCCCAACCTTCTCTGTCAGACATCCTGCCGCAGCTCTGTCAGGGGAACTCAAGTAGCTTTTTATTGATGCCACCTGTCATGTTCCAAACATGTTCAGTTGATTTTACCCAGGATGTAATTTAATACTACTAATTATATAGAACTACATACTGTTGTTGGAAAAATGTTTAAACTCAAGTTAACTATCGATGTTCAGGTCAGCTTGGTCAAGTCTGCATTTGTGCAAGTACCACTTTGAGTAAGTGAGGCCCACTGACCCATTTATCCATTACCATTATATTAACTATTTTAACACTTTGTCCATTACTTTTAGCTACCTATATTAATTAATAATCAGTTACTTCAAACTGACTTTTTGAAACATTTTTTAAATTTGTTCCTTAAAAAAACATGTACAAAAATTTAACCGTATATGTATTCCTATAATAAATATATATATTAATCTTTTATTACTTTTAGCCTACAATGACGGTTTAGATTTCTCTGCTTACTTGCTAAATAGTTTTCACACACGTGTTCAAGTGTAACGGCTTACTTGGTGTGTTAAAAAAAATTGAAGGTAGAAATCTAAAAGTCGAGGAGGACAAAATACTGACATTTCACTCATTTAATTTTTTTTAGTGTTGCCCAATGCTCTGAAGAAGGCACTGTTCTGAGATGTGTGTTTTTCTATTTTGATGTGAGTGTTAGAAATTTTAGATGTGCCACCTTTTCATTTTGTTTGAACATGCTCAATGGATTTTGGGTTCAGCACTCAAAAAAAAAATCCAATGTAGGAGCAGAACCTCCCTTTTCAATTCAGTGTATAAGGTATGAGTGTGTGTGTGTGTGTGTGTACTTTTTAAAATAAAAACTTAATTCTTATCTTTTTAAATTAGTCAGTTTTCTGCAACGTTCCCCTTGGGGTATATGTACCTGTGGTTGGGATATATAGATAATCCCCCACCCTAAAAAAGAGAAAAAACACACTGCCTCTTCTTTTCCTGAGCAGGCTTTGTGACTGTCTAATATTACCCTCCCGTCTCTCTCCCTCCCTCCAGCTCCTTGGTCCCCCTCCTCTCCTCCCGCTCCCTCTGGGGTGCTACATATCGTGGTCCGTGGAAGAGCACTCTCTTTGTTTCTGCAGTAATTGGATGAGATGAGCTGAGCTGTGTCAGTGTCCTCATCACCTCCTCCACAGCAGGGTGCAGGAAGAGGGAGGGAGCGTCGAGTAGGAGGGATACGGAGCGAAAGAAACGAGCGAAGAAGAATGGAGTGCTCCCACTGCCAGGGACTCTGATTAGGCAGAGAAGGCAGCCATTATCCCGGTATAGTCAGAACAGTCAACACCAGGGGGGGTCAGTGTGACACACTGCAAAGGTTATCATGACTGTAGGAGTTCCATTAGAATGAACAAATCACTGCTTTACATGGCTCAATGGAGATGTCCAAAAGAGACACAGTCTAGGACAGGAACAAAGTCTGAGCGCGGCCTTATCATCTAAAATGGAGATAAAAGCGAAGCCGCGAATTCATTGGACTAAAATGCTCCATTTATATGTATGCAAATAACTGAACACAATAACAGCCCTCAAAGTGTTACTGTGGCTCTTTTCTAAACGAGAAAGGCTGAGAGTTCAAAGATTTCATCTCAAAGGACTGAATCTTTTGAGCGTCATCATGTTTGATTGCCAGCTTTGCTCTGCATAGCTTTCACAAAAACCTTGAGTAGAACACTTAACTTCCAAAAATGTCTTAAAAGCATCAATTTGTTCATTTGTTTAGTTCAGTTTTTTGCACTCACTTACTTTTTTGCAGCACAGCAAATGTTGTTGTGACTTTATCTTGATGTTTTCATAGATTTATTTTCACCCTTACAAAGCACAAAAGGGGTAAATTTGTAGCCATCTGTGTAATGCTAAATTTAAGTCTAATTTACATACCACAAGATTGTGTGGTAAGAGTTTCTTGCTGAATTAGATGTGACTGAAAGTTGAGATTATTATACGATGATCAAAAACCTTCTTTAGGGAATTTAAGTTCAGAGAAATTTAACATGTATTGATCAAAACAGAGTTTGTTCTTCTTCAGGCAGATAATGACAATCTTGTTAAAACTCTTGCAGTGTTTCCCCTTTGTGTGAGTGAAAAAACTTTTTTCATAATGTAAATTCATAGTCTGTTAATATTTTTTTGATGCAACCTTGCTATCTCACTGTCATTGACTAACATGAGTGATGAAGCATCACTTTTACCATCTTAATTACAAGTCTTCAGAGGTGGGAAATAACCAACCATTTTAACACAAGTATCTGTCTTTTTGCTCCAAACATTTCTAAAACAGGCTGGTTATCTTAGTTTTAATGCATTTGGAGTATTTATCAATTTTTATCAGTTTTTATTTGGCATCACTGTGCACCCCCTTCCCTAAATTAATGATTATTTCAACCTCAATGGATGAGACAACAGATAAAAAATGACAATTCTTTGGTGTATCAGTCAGTGCATATCAGAAACGACAGACCTGTCATGACTAAAAAGATATAAAAGAGGTATTAAAATGAACCAGACAAGAGAGGGAGACTCGAATGTAGAGGAAGGGACGAGTGAATGCTTGAGTAAAGAATGTTGGTTCTTTTGCCGCCACTCCAAGTCCCAAGAGCTGTTTTTAACCTATCTGGAAAGGAGCTGGAGATAACCGTTATTTACCTGGACCCATCTGGCAACTTCCTATCAAACGAGGTGCTTCGTGGGATGGCAGCCTGGTGCTGCTGGAGTATCTGCTGGCACTGCAGGCGGTCAGGGCCCTGCGTGGGCGAGCCTCGGGACAGAGGTGCTCCGGCAGCCGTGGGCACCCGATGCCAGGTGGTGTTCCTCCTGAAGGGTGTCTTGTACTCGCAGGGTGTACCCTCACTGTCGACCTTGTACTCCACCATGGGTATGCGGTAGAGCTCGGAGCAGCCCCTGAGAGGGAGGAAGGAAAACAGAGAAGGTTAAAGGCCACACAGGGGAATAAAATGGCTACAGTAACATCCTAGTTGCATTACAGCTTGCATTTCTCATAGCAGCACCTTAAATATCAGCTCACCGCTTTACGCAGAATTCACTGATATTTTTCCAAGCATTTAGTTGCTTAGCTTTTTAGCGTTCATCTGTAAGTTAGTATCTTTATCAGAGGTGCTGTGTTTATCTGAGGATGCGGGGTTGAAGAGAATGGTGAGAGACCATAATAAATGTCATTTCTTCCTTTAATGATACAAAATTATTGATTATAGCAGCTTATATCCGATGACAATTTTGCAACAGCCTGTAAAGTTTCAGTAATTACTACAGACAACACAGCACATTCATCGACGGTCAAATAATTTAAAGTCAATTTCCTTATTTTACAATATAACGAGTCTTCTTTTTACTACAGTGGCATATGTCTTGATTTTACTTTTAAAAATGACAATTAATCATTGAAGTTGTAGTAAATAACAAGAGCATATAAGCTAAAATAAAAATTCACTGTTAGTCATTCTGATTATTACATCAGCCAATAACTTCACATCACTGCATTTAAATGATTATTAGTTGTGGGACAGCATTACATTACTTATTTCAAAATAACATTTTACAGATTTAAGTAACATTTTGCCATTGCACTACCAGACAGGTGCATCATTTTCAGTTGGACTTAATGCTGAACAACACAGACCCTGATGTCCTCTGTAAAAATTGGAGGAAGGTGAAGCCTCCATTCTTCATATGATGGTGACTACACTTAAACCCACTAATGCTGTCAGAAATATTTAACCTGAGGCAGGCATCCAGATAGAGTGTGTGAACAATAAACACACAGTTGCATGTACACACCAAGGGTTTACTGGTACATCGGAGACACTTTGAAAACATTGGAAAACACTTTGTCCATTTTAATAGAGCCAAAAAATCTCAGCTTGCCACTTAATCAGATATGGGTCTCCCCTGAGTGGTTCTACACAGGAGGCTTTTCCTCCCTCCATCTCCATCCCATTACTGCTAACAACACTGAGGATCTCTGGGATGGACAAGGCCTGTGATGCCATTTCATGCAACATTAATCTTTGGGGCTGGGCAGAGGCTTGGTGTGTATGTTTGGACGGATGGGGGGCTTACAGGGTGCTGGGTCGGGGTTAAACAGCCTGGGTGCTCTGCTAGCTCTCTGAAAGCATCTCAAGCATGACCCTAATGATTACACTGCCCTCCCCCTCCAAAGTCTATTTTCCAGAATCCGCTGGGGGTAGAAAGCTGTGTATACTTTGCTGTGGTCATACATGTACACACAGCAGAGCTTGACGAGGGTGCGCTGGCTGATTGCAAAGGCTGCGGTGGAGGGGGCGAGTAATCCCTCTCAGAGAGACCTTTTCATCAAACTGGGCCATGGGTGGCTGCACTGTTTTCCAGCCGGTCTCCCAGTGCAGCTGGGGGTGTTATGAGATCTAACTATAAGATCATCCTTCGCTCCCCCCTCCTTCTCCTCCTCCTCCACCATTTCGCCTGTCTCTCACATCTGGTCAATGTCACCAGCAAGCTGGCCTCATTCATGATGAAGGACCGTCAATGGTGTCCTCTACATGCTACAGTTTACATAATTCATTTACTGTATGTATGAAGCATGCATCACTGGTTTGATATATGGGACAGTGAGAGCAATGAGTGGCATTACAGCAGCAGAAGATCAGAAATGTCTATATATGATAAAGAAATGTATCTTTTTGGGAGAGGCTGTGGCGTGTGTTATATATGAGGAGCTCAGAGACCTGTGACTGAAATGATTAAAATCGACATCCTACTCAGTTGCATTATGTTGTTTAAGGTCTTCCAAAGTGACGGCAACAAGAGTGTTCAAGCCTCCAGATTGTTGGTCAATTGCTTTACTAGCAGGGCTGCTAGCCCACTCATTACCTTGATTAACTGTGTGTGTGCGGTCATGCCACGCTGCCACACATCATTACTCCTTGAAGAGGCTAAACCTAGCGAACAGCTTGTCAAAAGGAAAGGTCTCGGCTGTTGTCTCTTGCTCTGCGTTTCGCACCAGAATGACCAAAAGCTGACAAAGTAAATTCTGGTGCTGTTACTCTGCTTCAGAGCCCCTTCAAGTTTAGCTGGGAGTGGAAATTCCCTTCGTATTGGTTTGATATATGTGGAATGTGCTCCTTGTCTGTAATGCATAGGGGGACTTGGGCTCAATGTGTATAAATCATGGAGACACAGCAGGAAACGGGTGTTTGGTCAACAGTTAAACCTGAGATGGAAGCTGGTGGTGGAGGAGAGGCTGTGACACATCCAGCCTGCCATAAGGAGAGGAGGAAGCCAAGAACTGGTGAGAAATAATACTGTCTGCTTCCTCTTGATTCCAACAAAAACTGCTGCTGCACTCTTCCAGCTAAATGAGAGGGGCTGTAAATTATACTACAATGGCCTACATAAGCCTAAAGAGAAGGAGAACATCTACAACTTAAAACCAACATTCATTCAACTAAAAATACAGCTATGTCCATCATATTGGGGGAAATAATTTGACACCACAGTTGCCACAACTTGACTTGAGTAAAATAACATCAGCGCTAGTTTAAAGTAAGAAGTTCGGTTTAGTTTGTGGCCACTTGTGAACAATCAGCTCCTTCAGCCATTGGCTCTTAATGAATTACAATAGATCAGTGTGACAACAGGACCTTAGACCTCAGTCAGAGAGCTGTCACTCTAATGACATGGCCAGCGACTGAGGGACATGCTAATCCATTCCCACAGTCATGTCACAGCAAAGAGCCACAGAGGTGGTGACCTCCACCAGCCCTTTGCAAACCATTGTCAGGAGGTTCATTAAATAAGGTGTGCTGAAAAGTGTATAGATTGCCAAAAAACCTTTCAGGGAGTTCTTTGCATAGTGATCTAAAGGGAAAAACGTCTCCTGTGAAGAATGTGAGGGGATTAAGCCGAGCAATTTGTGATGCGGGGTCTCTGAGTTTTGGTTCAGCGGTGCTCTTTTTCACAAGGTGTCGGCATGGGAAGTGAGAAATCCGGCTTAACTTCAGTCCAGATGAAAATCTACGATGACAAGTCTGATGGCACTTCAAAGGAAAGGTCACAAGTGGCCATCTGAATGTCACAGGCAATACTCATTATCAGCAAGGGGCTGGTGCAGGTTGAACCCACTTAAATTTGGGTTACCCACCATTTTAAGACATAAATCTTTGTGCTTAAAGCGTAAAATGTGCAATGTGTTGTGATAAAAACACAAAAGTCTAACACTCTGACAGCACAGAGGTTTTCACGTGTCTGTTACTGTTTGCATTGCTTGTGGTAAACATCCAGTTTGGTCCATATTGCACTGATCCTTTTGTTTACTCTCAGAGCTCTCATGACCATATACCTAAACATACAGTCACTGCCATGTTCTGTACATTGCATTCCTGTTTCAAAGAGCTAATCTTTCTCATCTTTTTCTCATTAGTTTGATCCACGGCAACATGCTGAACTTGTTTCAAGCTTTTTAGGGTGATGATGGAAAAGTCTCTGGTATTGCACCGGGCTAAAACCACATCCTTCCTCCTGTGTAAATAAATACAGTGCTAGGTTAGGCTAATATTAGAGCCATATCTCCACTGGCTTAAGGCTGAGCGGGGTAAAACCGTTTAGCAGCTTTAGGAGGTTTGCAGCAAAACGGTGCTGCACAGTCGTCTAAATGTTACTTCTTCATAACATTTTCTTTACAGCATTAATTCTCACTGAATCTAGAGGAAACATTGAAATGAAGACTAAATGATATTCTGACAGTCTGAAAACAGTTACAGAGGAAACACTCTCCTTCTAGTCCCAACATGCGCTAATAAAAACATTCTCCTTATCATGGTAGCAGTATGGAGCCAGGGTGCATTGTCTGGAGGTCAGAGACTCTTGTCCATTGTTGTTAGAGTAACCCGCATCTCTCTGGCCACGGGGGGACTGACCGGGGCCTTTGGGCCCCTGCTGAATTCCTTTCCTTTGAGATAATAGTGGAGAAACTGGAGCACTTATTGTTGACTGCAACACTCTGGCAACTCAAAGACGCAGCAGCGAAAAGAGTTGAGGGCCCTTGAGATTCTTCACCTGACCTCTCACCTCTCGATTTGTTGGAACCTTGGGAGAAAAAATTCACAGGACCTGAGAGCCTTTCGGTTCTCAGGGAAAGATGATGAGAAATTGTGTGCCAGTAAGACGGCAAAGTCTCCCAGTAGAGCTCAACAGCTCTGACCAGTATAGTCTTCTACTGTAATACCTACTAATCTGCCAGATGCATCTGTTAGCAACGCCATATATGGGTCAAGCCCAGTGTATTTTGCATGATACCACCCATAACGGACACAGCATGATAAAATGCATACTTTTGGTCACAGTGCTATGCAGCATGTGTATTTTTGAAAACCATCTTTTATTGGCTGTCTAAAGAATCTTCTCAGTCTTTGGTGGTGCCAGTGAAAACAAGCCAGATGTCCTCCACTGGCACAAATGCAGAATCCTCCATTGTGTAACCGCAGCTTCAGGGAGCTGGACACACGTTTGTCGACACAGAAGCAGCTCTGGAAGATGTTTGTTTTGTCTGCTTCCTGCTTCCCTGAACTGCGATTACGATTGTATCATCATGTATCATCATAGATCGTGGTAAGAGGATTAGACGCTGGTTCTGCCAGAGTGGCTGCTGTGTTGGATTCACAGACGAGGCATTTCAGTCTACCATCTGGGGGAGCAAATATGTTACTCCTCTGTTGCCAGACCAAATGCAAAGTTGAAACTCAGTTAAACAGGAATCTACTACACATTCTTTGACATAATAACCCACATTGCAAACATGAGTTTTTTTTAAGATCGTTTTCATAAAGAACTTTTATCAAGGCTGCATTTAATATTATTTTCTAAAGGTATGGAGAAGCAACCAACACTTTTGTTTATCTGTAAATGCACATCATTCACAGGTTTTTAATTCAGATTATTAGCTAGAAACATTAGCGTTACCTGAAACATCACAACCAAAAAGTGGAATTAAGTGGAGGTTTTATCTCTGCACAAAGAAGTCATTCTGCTGTGGTTATCCGCCACAAAGTGGGAACAGCATTCACTAGTACACAAATCTGTCAGCCTGAATCACAACCAAAACAAAGATGTCAAAAATGTGAGTGTGAAAGAGTGATGGATATGATTTCAAAGGACTGTCTGTCTCTCACAGACAAAACAAGCAGATGTGCTTTCAGAACCAGCATTTTGCACAGACCTTCATCTCTTCTCGTAACAAAAGATCGTTTGAAATATGCTTTTCCCTTTTTGTAACGGGAGCGATGGAGTCTCCCCATGGGTGTGTGCCCCTAAAAAGCCAAACGCTCCCATCCTAATTGGTGAATAGGAGATTGGGCAAGGTTAGAAAAAAAGCAATCTGTAAATGTGAGCTGTCAGACAATGGCAGCGACAAATGAGCCATTAATCAAAAAGCTCCTCTCATTATCATTAGTGGGAAACGCTGACTGTCCATGTCTGCGTGTCTCTGCAGCCCTGCTGGAGCTTTCGCTTGCAACAAAGCCACATCGATACAAAGAGAGGCTCCTCTCCAGAGAAATCAGAAGAACAACATCAACCCTTGTGCAACAGAAGCAGTATGTAAGCATTTCTTTATGCTAATCATCTCAAATATGAGTGCAAATGTCAAGCTAATTTACCCCAGCTGCATGGAAAAACGAGGAGAAGCAACTCTTCTGTTAAGACTTCAAACATTTTTGAGGAGCACCTGCTTCTCTGTCTCCCTAACCGCAGCAGGGCATACGAAATTCCAAGACAACAAAAATTCTGCATGTGCTTGATAATCATCTTTTTTCTGCAGTTTTGCTGGAGAGTGCTCATTTTCAAGCAAAACCAAGCAAACAAAGTTGAGGAGTTACCTTCGTGGGGTGCCGTCTTCATGAGGCTGGATTATAACCACTTTGACACTGACGGATGTGCGCAGTAGGTCAATCATCTGCTCGTGGGTGAGAGTAGCGACGGCTACCTTGCAGATCTCCACCAGTCGGCTGCCCTGTCTTAGCCCTGCCTTCCAAGCAAAGCCGAAGGGCTCCACATCGGCCACAATGCCCTCAAAGTTGACGTGGAAACCGAGCTGTCCAAGGCCATTCCGACGCAAAGTCATCTCTGATGTCTCACAGCCTCTGGTGGTGATCTGGAACCAAAACCACAAACAATTTAGTGTTATCTTGATATCACTGATCTGGAGACATAAAAGGAGCAGAGCTTCAGAAACAGTCTGGCGTAAAAACACATGAAACGGACAATAGACTGCACACAATCACACTGAGAAAACAGAAAAAAAAAAATCATGTGATGGCAAACAGAGAAAAAAATGGAAGCTGAGTGATCTTAATATGGCTTAATAAGAGCTTTCCAAGCTAATAGAGAATTTTCCAACAGTAGCGATTAACACTGTCTCCTTTGAATCTTTTCAAATAAATGTCTGTGTGGGTTTATTAAACAAGACGCCCACCTATACACACAAGAATGATACTATTAGAGCAGAGTAAAAATCCTGTCCTTCTGCATGAGCATGTTAGTGTGGCTAATTCAAAGAAACTATTAAAATGAAAGTTGATAAGACAGCACATCACTGAGCTGACTGATTTAGCACCTTAGCTGCACAGAGACAGAGCACATGCACAGCACACTAATCCACACCAACCTCGAGGGACACTTTCACTTCCGGTGCACCCCATGGGACCTTGTTTCAAAGAAATGTTGTACAGTAGTCATTGGACAGGGACAAATTATTCTTTGATTCCATTTAAATTCTTCCCTCATTTTCGAATATGATGTTTGTCATTTTGAAAGAAAATTTTACAAATCAAAGTCACAGTTTGTCGTTAAGATAGCTAAGTACCACTTAGTTTTTGTGAAATCGTTTAGTGAACTATGTCTTTTGTCTCGCATGATAGGCGTCACCAAAGCTAACATGACTGTAACTAAAGCACAGTTTCTTTCATTCCTCCAGAATGAGGGAAAATTGAATTGCAAGAGGTAAAAAAATCACTACAAGCATGGGCATGTTAAGAGCTGTAGCACAGCAAACAGTGAGTTAGTCGGTTCTATAAGAGATTGCTGTTAAGACGTCACTTGCGCGACGATCAGATGTGTAGCTTCTCTAAATGAGGATTTTCAGACACTTCAGCAGTTGTGTGATAAACTGCGACTTTCTTGACTTGCAAAATTATCTTTTAAATTGACAAACATATTTGAAATTGGTAGGACAATTTAAACAGGATTAAAAAATAATTTGTCTCTGTCCATTGACAACCATGTTTTTTTCAAATTAAGGTCCCATGGCCCGGAAGTAGAGGGGCGCAACTTAGCCACTCTACTGGGATTAAATTGATCCTTAAGAAACTGATATTTTCAGGGAAGTAAATCTACCAAACAGTTAAT
>JAPZDX010000003.1:7521192-7533180 GCA_029783625.1 Naso annulatus | reverse complement strand
CCTTCTGATGCTTTCAACCACACAGTACAATCTATTATGGCAACAAGGAATCTGAAATCTAAGTTTCTTTGTATCGGGGTTCGTGCACATTTTATAGCATGTGCTGTGTGTGTCACTGCATCTTATCAATCAGCAATCAGACACAAGCACATTTGCACACACACAGTCATCAAAGAGATCACTTATCTAACCATGTCGCATACAAGAGGATGAAAAAGGATCATATCACTGCAGCTAAATTACACTTCATCTCACCTACACTGAAAAGTAATGCTGCAGAGAATCATAAAATACTTTTTGTCTGTCTGTAACCCTGTCTGTCTCACAGTCTGCAATCTGTCTGTCTGCACTGTCGGCCCCTAATTGTCCATCAAGTTCTCCATCTGTGTTTGTCTCCATCCTTCAGTCTGTATCGGCCCCGAGGCCGTTTCACAGGGGAGCGAACAGTTTATCCAGCCTGCGAGCCTAATAACTCTCCTTCCCCATCGACCTCGTTAGGATACGGTCTATTTGCAGTGAGGGAACATGTGTTTGTGCGCCAGGGTAAATGTGTGCATGCCGGGCGAAGTCAGGATCTAATTAACTCCTGGATCTTCAGTGTGCATCTCGCACAGACGGATCCATGTACACATTACAAGTGTTAGATGAAGTCTTTGCATCTTCAAAAGCAGATTTTACTGAGCAAGAAAAGCATCCTTGTGGTCAGAAAGCACCGGCATCAAACAGTTGCCAAGTTGCTTTTAAAAGATAATTTTTCCATTACAACCACTCTGTTAAGTATTAATATTTTATGTCAAACTAGCGAAATGTAAGGCTTTATAAGCATGTGTGCGTGTGGTGTATGTAAGCATCTGATAATCTTCTGTGTTTGCCCATTAAGTAGGAAGGAAGTAACAGCACAACCTTCATTAGGCAGCAGCAAAGGCAACTACAGTCTCATGGTAATATTGCTAATCAGGGAAAGTAGACCAGAGAGCTTAAACTATAATGAGAGGATTTTCCCTCAGTTTGCACTCTCTACATTCATCTTTTACAGTCTCAGTCTACCTGGATTAGAGTTTTTATTTCCCTTTACAGGTTGTGAAATCTGCCACATGCTTTTCTTACATGACTGACCTCAAGTTAAGCAAAAAAAATACAATTGTTTGCAGAGGTACATCATTTTTGGAACCTAAACTCAATTTATGCTTTTTCCTGTGAATACATTATGTTTTATTATTCTAAACACTCAGTGCGTCTTTTTATCTACAGTCTTTTGTCCATGTAACGTATGTAATGTATGCAGTTAAGTCTTCCTCTATTATTTCAAATAGGATTTTAATCAAAGTGAAATTGCATTGCTCGGTTTGCTCTCCACTGCCTGTATCTGCATAGTGTGTTTCCCCCCGTTTAGCAGGGTGACTAGACCTCTGACTGAGTGTTATGGGACCCATTAAACCCATAATAAGCAACGCAAATGTAAACAACACAGCTGCATAAAATATACATAATTACAAATAGCTTTGCAACAGCTCTTTTTCGGATATCTATTTAAATGTAAGCACTGTTGTAACAGTCTGCTTCACTTACAAATCTGGCTTTTATATGCCACATTTACAGTGGAATATAACAAAATGACACGGCTGATTAGTTTTTGTGACCATGTGAGCGATCTAAGATGTGACTGAGGGCACATCAATGGGAGTGAGAGCAAGTGACTGTGAGAATAAGTCGGGGACGAAGTGAGGCAGAGAGGGCAAAGCAGCAGGAAAGAGAGATACAGAGACAGAAATATCTTAGAAACAGCTATGAACCTAACCTAAATTACTGCATGGGCATTAACATGAATGGCAATCTTGAAGAGGTTTGCTGTAGAATTATAACTGACAATCCCCTCCACTATGATCAAAGCTTTATAAATATTCAGATGTAAAATACGAGGGGTAATTGATAAGTTTTTTGGCCCAAGGTAGAAGATGAGTTACAGGGTCTCATTACATGCACATACTGTACAGTTCAACTTTTTGAGTGATCATGTAGAAAGTTTGAAGAATTAACTTCTGAGGTACTTCTGTTTTTTGGTTATTGAAAATTGCAAGTCAGCTCTGTCTAAGAAAATAGACAATCTCGATCATTGTCATTTCATCCACTACCTACGTCTCAAGGGCTCAAACAAGGAGGTCCACAAGGACCCTTCTTACAGTATGTGAAAGGGGAAAAATGAATTTAAAATATGACTCATCTCTGTCTGCTTTAAGCACGACCTTATCAATCACCCTTTTTACTTCAATCCCATTACTTTTTTGTTTGTGTTGTGAGGAAGCAAATGCAGAACTACAAGCAGGCAGGTAGAAAAATCAAAGCAAGCTTTAATAATAAAGCTAAAATCCAGACAAAACTAGCAGAAAACAAAAGAGAAGAAAGAGACTGAGACAAAACCAAAAATCTGGGGGGACAAATGAATGAAGGACAGGGACCAGAGGCAGAAAATCTAAAGAATGACAAGACCATCAAACACAGGAGCTAAAGCAGGACTGGGGAAACGACACAGTTGAACTGGCTACTCAAGGAGGGAGAAACACACAGTGCATTTACATGACGTGAGAGAAAATTGATTTATTGTGTTAGTCCGGCTAAAACCGGACTTTTTTAATACAGGTAAATATGTTGGCCCAACCAAAGTCATACTAAATCGAATTTCTCAAAGTCTAACTAACACACCCAGATAATGCGACTGGAGTCGAATTACTACTGCATGTATACACTTCTACCAGACTCGTACTGGTCTAAGCAATCTGCGCATGATTGACAGTCTCCACTGCGGTGTTTGACCAGGTAGTTAAACGGCATAAATTTGTAGAAAAAAGCTGAGAAGAAACAAGAATCCTTTAAGAACAAGAGGAGGCGTGCATTAAATTTGTACCAAAAGTAGTGTAGATATGAAGTGGATCGCACTGCAAAGTTGTCAACATTTTCACCTTTCGACATGGATTCTGCTAGCTGCTAGCTAACTTGTTTGTAACTTGTTTGGCTAACCAGAAGAAGGTCCCATAGCAACCAGCTGAACGGAGCATATCGACGTCTGCCGTAGCGGAGTCAGACAATAAATTAATTCTCCCCTTGGAAAATCAGCAGAGGGAAAGGTGAATATCATATTAAAAAAAAGGCTAAAGAGCAAACAAAAACAGGAAGAACAAAGCATGACACTTAAGGAGAGAACTTACAAAATAAAACAGGAAACTCCAAATATGACAGTTTGTTTGCCTCCTAAAAGTTTTTTCTAAATATTCAGACAGCCTTTTGTCAATACAGTTCATCAATTTGTTCACCCCATTAATACTTTTAAACAGGAATTTGCTTGATCAGGAAGAAATGTTAGACAGACAGTAACAGAGATACAGGGTGAGGTGAGAGGAAGTCAGACAGAGAGAAAGTTGAGTAAAGACTGACAGTCAACAAAGTAAAGCAAGATCACAAAGGCCAAGAAAAAGAAAGATAAAATATTGGTGTAATTCCCTCGAGAGTGACACAACCCACACAGGTGAAAAGACGAAAAAAAAAAGATGCAGCAGTGTAACAACCTTGTTTCCTGTTCACAATTCCTGTGTGTGTACCTGAGGCTTACTGCTCCTGTCACAACCACTGCTATTCACATGTGGAATAGATCCATTGATGGGTCCGGGTGGGAAAGTGTGTGGACAGAATGTGTGTGTGTGTGTGGAAGTGTTCTGCCCTGTTTGTGTGTGCTCCCATGTGTGCCCGTGTCCGTGCCTGTCGTGATGTGTGTGGGGGTGTGTGTGTGTGTGTGTTTAGGACATGGACCGCGGCAAAGCTTTGCAAACAATAAGCGATGCCTTGAGCAAACATTCCTTAATCCAGGCTAGAGCCGGGGAGAAAGACCTGGATTCAGCTGACAACAAAAGACAAACCTCAGCAGGGACTCTCAGCAGAGACATTCCCAAAGAGACTTCTGCAGAAGTTTAGACACTGCGTCCATGCCACGTCGAGCATACCATGGGAATACGCAGATTCTCGTCACTGTGGCATTAACATCGAGGCCAAGAGCATATCAGCATGAATAATATATCAACTGTGTGTAGGCACTGCGGGGTTAACAGTCTGAGGAATGCATGGCTTGTCAGGGACAGTGGACTGAGGGGAAATGCTCTGTGAGGCATAAGGTCAAATGGTGTAAGTGGCATTTGAGGCCACTAGGCATCCGAATACCGATGGCACAATGAGGACAGAGGAAAGATTTTGTCGACACATTTGTAAAAAAATGCTAATTTGGTTGAAAACAAATGAGGTGGGGTTTTTTTGTTATGTTAAATAATGCCTCTTTTCTCTCTTCCTGCCCTCAAAGTTTAATAATCTTTCTACACACTGTGGCTCTAAAGCTTTACTTCAAATCCCATATCTCTAAATTAGGCAATATTTATGTAAATGATTCTCGATGACCAGGATGTGACCCGGTGCTGTCCGTGCAGTGTCGGGCACTGGGTAGCAAAGGTACGATCTGACAAGAAGCGATCATCCATCCAAAAGGGACGAAATTGAATAAAAGAGACACCATCTGTCTGTCTCTACAATAGCACCTTCCTATTACGACAGATAAATTGTGAGTATGAGCAAATATTTAACCGATCTTATTCTAACAGATTTACTTTCATTCTTCTCGACATCTGTCCATCTGTCCATTGTACATACAATATCATATCATTCCATCTGATCATGACAGATGGAAAGTTGAAAAAAACATTGGGCTAATAAGGAATCTTTTTTTTTCTGAAGAACAACAAAACAAAGTCATTTATTTCTAATTTAACTTCAGTCATTTTTTTTTACATTTTGACATGTTATATTGACTAAATGCAATTATTAATGTCTCCACTCAAAAATGTTTAAGTTTAAGCATCACTGCATACAACAACAAATGTGCAGTTTAAAAAAAACAAAACAAACCATTTATTTGACAGAAAGTGTTGTTTTAAGCAGAAGTTGCTGCTCGCAAAATCCAAAAGGGTTGGGGATCCCTGTTGATTCTAATGCACATCTCAATGTGTGCCCACATACAGTAATGTAGCTATGACCTGTGTGTAAAAAGGCTGGTAAGTGTGGATGAAACATTGTGTCCATTAGGACAGCCTGGGGAGAAACATTCCTGTTGCCAAGGGAAGGGGGCTTTACGCGATCAATAGGATCAATGTTCAGCTGAGGCTGATAAAAGCTTGCCCTTAAGTGGTGACATGCGGTCATGTTTGTGTGCGTGCCTGTTTTCGTGTGTGTGTGTGTGTGTGTGTTTTTGTGGTGAAGCAGAGGTGATGACAGACTTGTCCCTCTGATATAACACCTCATGAAAGAAGAGTAAGAGTTTCATCCAAATACTGTGAAATAAGCATCTTCTGTAAGAGCTAGAACATCCAGACTGACAGCAACATGAGGCATTTCAATGATGAATAGGCCTGCGTTGCCACAGAAAGAGGTTAAATAGATAATTAACACCAACTTTTGGATGAATAGTGAGTGAGGCAACATTTCACCATAAATGACTATCAAAATAAGTTGAATGGTACGTTCAAACATGCCATAAGAAGAGTGGACTTCTAACAGTCTCATTAATCTTGACTGGAGACTTAAAGCCTGTCTTGACGATTTTTTTAATAGAGTGTTTTTTTTTGGGAGAAGGTCAGGCATCTCTTAGTGTGAAAGGTGAAGCAGCTGTTTTCTGGGGAGGCTTAAGAATGAGTAATTCAATCTGCTGAGAGCAGCAAACTTGGACGCATAGACAGTAAGAAAAACTTACACGTATAATGCGATGATGGGTCGGAGTCTGCATGGCATTTCCAGCATCAGTCACATAGATGTTTTAATGAGAGGACCAGGGACCTCGGCATAGTTGTGCTGACCCTTAAGTTTCATAGGAGGGGTCCTAGCAACCCTGAAACCCCCGCTAAGAACAGCTGCAACACACCCTCTCGCTCACCTCTCTCTTCTCACATGACTAATCACAGCCTCTCCACAGGGTTCAGAGCAATATCACAGGGAGGACATGACCGCTCCTCTCCCGAGGAAGTGAAACACACACCCTCGCACCCAACACAAGCCTGCTATTGTCCTGGCCCTTATTTCATCTGGTCCTACAAAAATATCTAGGCTGTCAAGATACACAGCCCGATGGGCTAAAGCTGCTCCATTTGGGAACTATCAAACAGTACTGTGCAAAGTTTTGAAGGAAATGAATTTGGCCTGGAAAGCTAGTTCATCCTCAGCATTGAGTCATTCAAATCTTGCGCATCATCTCTGTTTAATTTCTGTGCACCAGAAAAATCTATGTTCATCATGAGCATTCCTTACCTCTCCCATAGAAGTACTTGTGGTAGTAATATGCTCCAAGGTCGATGTGCTCAATGATGTAGCGTTTGACTTTCTCCCTGTGGATAGGCTGGTTTTCTCGAGGCACCTCCAGTACAGAGACTCCCGCATTGGTGCAATGGGAACTTAAAGAGGATTCAAAGGAGCAGCTCTCTGACACACCACTGTAGTTGGCACTGTTAGCTCTGGAGAGGGAGATCCTCCTCTCGCCCTCACCACCAATCTCATTGCGAAAGTGCGGACAGCTTAGCACTAAGTTGTTGCTCTTCCCGTCGCCCTCATCAGCGTCCAAGTTCTCTTTAGGGTTCAAGTCCTCCCTACTGCCTAGTGGAGACTCAAACACGGGGGCATTTCCACTGCTACATCCTGCTGCTCCGCCATCTGTCCCTGCTCCGGGTCCAGCCCCAGCTACACCTCCGGACACTCCGACAGCTCCAGGCCCTACTCCAGCTGAGGCAGCTGAAGCCCCAGTAGTGGTGTTCTTCCTCTGGCTCAGGTTAGCTCGGCTTGCCACCGCCTCGCTGATGTTGAAAAGAACGCTTTGGACATCATAGTGTGCAAAGCATTTCTGAAAGCTGAGTGGTCGCCGATCATCCTCTATCGAGAGCCGCAAGGCGTCACTCTCACTCTTTATGGTCCGCAGTTTTCTAAACAGAGACGTTTCAGATGATTCTGATTTAAGGCGCCTCATGAAGGACTTCTCCCGCTCCCGGTTGTAAAGGACAGAGCTGTCTATGTAGTCATAGCCGGGAATGTGGACTATCTCACCCCTGGCAATCTGGGCTGCTGTCTGCAGGCTTGGGGAGAGGGAGGCATCACAGCGCAACAACTCAGGGAAACCCAGAGGTGGTATGCTGCGGTGGTCCAGAGTGTCAACTCGGTAGCCCCTAAGCATTGTAAAGAAGCCATCACCACTCAGGCCCTGACGGTCGATGGAGGATGTGCTGCCGTATTCACGGTGCAGAGAGGCCCCAGTGTTTGGATTGACAGCGTTCTGGTCCATTATGTCCTCAGAGTCAATGTCACTAATGGTAACATCACTGTTACTGCGTTGACGGATGGGATGGAGACCCTTCAGTGGGGAGTGGCTAAGGAGGTCACTCAGTGTGTATTTGTCAGCATAGTCCACCTCCAGACAGACGGCTTCGCCTTGCTCCAGTATTTCCACAGTATGTTCCTGCTGGCCATTCTGAAATACTGGTATCACACTCTGATAGTTTGGTGAAGGTCGACCATCCCATCCATCTTTTCTTGGCGGCCATTCTGTCACCCTGGCCCTGACGCCCATTTTAGGCATGGCTGGAGTACCGTTTGTTTTGCCTGCGCCCTCAGGTTTCCCCTGCATGTTGGCTGGTGGTCCCATGCCACCATTCAGGGCTTTAAGTTTCCTGCCAAACAGCTCCTCTGACTGCATGGCTCTGTGGTATTCTTCTGGGCCTCCCACAATTCCCACAAGGTTTGATTTGTTATCCGTCACAGGGCTCAAAATACTCATATCCTGCTGGCGGACTCCTTGAAGAGCAGACTTACAGAACCCTTCTTCATTACATCATGCGATTTGCTCAGTGGTGAGAGGAGGAGGAGCCTCTTTCCTGAGTCAATGAGGCAGCCGTCGTCATAACTCACAGAAGGCGGCTGGCACGACGATCGACACGCAGCATTTGGATGTCAAGGACAAGTGTCTGAGGAGCGCTGAGGCACAGCGGAGTGGAGTCTTTTCTCACAGCGTGCCGCCAAAGCAGAACGACAGCTGGACAAGTTGGATCTGCGGCACAGAAACAAAAACACAGACGGAAATGTTAGCACACCGCAAGTGGGTTAGAACAGTTTTAAAACATTTACGACATTGATAAAAACAGTTTGTTTTCCTCAAATGACCCTAAAAATGAGCACATTCATGTTGCCGACCTAAATTGTCTGCACCCTCTTTTCCTGTGATATACTCCCACTAAGGTGTATGTAGGGCTGTTAATAGTTGTGGAACTACTGTAGGCAGAGCATCTCACCGAAAATGCCTAATTGGTGAATTTAAGCCAAGCTGGCGCCATTATGGGTTTCTAACAAGACAAGTATTTCTTGTTGGTGCTGCTAGTCCATGCCTGACAGATGGTGGTGAAGCAAATCACAGCAACAAAAGGCAGATGTTCAGCTAAATGTCTGCATGTTCCAATATCTGATCCAACCACTTGCAGCATCATCAAGCCTGAAAATGATACAGCAGGGGCAGTTTTGAATATTCAACACCAGTGGCACTTGGCTTTTCGTAGGATGTAGTTGGTTGAGAAGACCCTATGAAGTAATCAGTATTTCTGAAACAGAATTTAATAATAATTCACTGATGTATGAGGCTTTAGTCTATTCTACTATTGTAACTTCAGAGGACAAAGTTTGCTGTTTTAGTCTTTTTGTTCGGTTTTGTTCAAACTGCCTGTATCAGCGGTTTTTAATTAACCTGAACATCTGAGGACAGAGAGAAGGAAAGTGAAATCATTGCCTTTGAAAAGCAGCTTCATTCCCTCTTGGGTATTTTAGATGTCAGAAGCACACAGACTGCAAACCCACATGATTTCTACTTTCATCACCAAGTAAAGTCCTTGTACATGAGCCATGTGTAGATCTCTGTTAAACAGCCACTATGTTGGTCATATTGCCTCCTTCATCTGTTAAAAACTACTTGACACAGTCATCGTATTTAAGATGCTAAAAAAAAAAGAGACTTCACTGCATGCGGACGCTGAAATGAAATCTCAAACAGGAAGTGCCCAACCAGTGGAAAAACAAGTAATTTCCTCTCTAATCGATCTCATTCAATGCCATTAGGAGTCCAGCGGAAGAAAGTGAGTGAGGTGTTACACCGGATTCATTTTCTCGAACACTGACTCCTGCATGGCAGCTCACACCACACCATGAAAAAATAGAGCCTGTGAGTCTTCCTACATTGACCTAAATGCTTTTTTCTTGTTCTTTGTATCTGGTGGTGTGCCTCATTTCTTTTACCACTTCTCCTTGCAATCATGTGATCACCCCCCATGAGTTATAAAGTAAACCCTGCACATCACAGAGAACAGGGAACAGAATCACAAGTATTTTGCCTCAGAGAAGATGGTAAACCCAGTTAAAGCTTCTCTCTTTGTAAGGTTTCGCTGTTAACATGATAGATCAAGTTTGTCGCAGGACCTTTAACATCAGAGCTTCTGCTTCAAGACAGCTGTTTACATTTCTCTGTCATTTGCTGCTAAGGAGGAGGATAAACTATTTTGGGACCAAAATGTGGGCCACATCAAGATTAGCTACAGGCCAGACTAGACCAAATACACTTGGGATGAGTCGGAAACGTTGTGATAATAAAGTATGCTCTCTCTGGCTGGGCCAAACACAGTTTAACATATGCATGACCCACATCTGTAGGAATAGATTGATAATGATACCTCCTCCGTTACGCCTACAGCCAAACTATCCACAATCCTCTATCTCCTAATATGGACTGATCTGGTTATAAACACAGTTTCATTCACAAGCAGGAAACTATGGTGTCAACATATCTGACACAGGGCTCAGAGAGGGCCGCAAGACACTGTGCTGTGTCATGTGAATGCATAATGTAGCAACAGTAGCTGGTTTGGGAAATATGTTTGTCTGATACAGTTGGCGAATGATGAATAATAGAGCATGTGTCAGGCTGCAGTCTAGTGAACAATGCCAACGCCAGTCATTTACAACGCTGAAAATGTCTGTCTGAAAAGGTTGCTCTGGATTTTTAAATTTCTTTATTATTTCTCTTCTCTCATTTGAAAATTTAAATTATGTTTTAATATCACAACACTGTCCTGTCCAAATATCGCAATAGATGATATCATTATCTGGAGGAGGGGGGGCGCAAATTCCTGTTGTTGCCGTGTTTAGTCATCATTTGCTTGCGGCAAAGACAGAATATGCATTATCTGAATCCTTTGGCTGACCGTTTTCTCCTGCTTTAAACCCAAAATACTGCCAAATGGGCCAGCTGGGGTTCTTCGAAACTAAGTCCTCAATCTCTGTATAATAAAAAGCGCTGTATGCATGCCTACATTGTGCTAATTAAACTGTGATAACCTCTCCTTGTCATATTGCAACATGCTGCCTCCGCGGCTACGGCAGCTCTGCGTGCATTTTCTTTTCAAAATAAAAGCCTGAAGATGTCGTAACAGCTGTTCCATATTCAATATAATGAAAAATATCACAAATGACAGCAAATATCACAATATTTGATCATATCAAATATCAGCCAAAGCCTAATACACAATACTATTATTGTCTAATTTCCTGAATTGGCGCTTAAATCAATCATATGTATGCCAAAGTGTAAGCAGGGACCAACATAACATTCATCCTGGTGCAAAGTTACCAAGGTAGTACTTTTAGAAGGATGACTGTGTCTTGAAGATATTTGTAAATCGTAAATCATGACTTGACAGAAGAGAAAGGAAAAGAAATGTGACCTCCACTGAACCTCCTGCTCAAAACACTTAATATCATCCACCTCATGACACCATGTGAGATATCCCATTACAAAAACAAACAAAGAATCTTGAAAAGATGACTGTAAATGACTCTAAGTTTTTGCTGTATCTTCCAGGTTTTCCAAGTCATCTCAACCTTCAGTAACTCTACCTCAGGTCTGTCTGCCAGGCATGACAGGAGCAGAGGTGACGACGGGGTTCTGCTGACTGACACCCAAATGTCACGCGTTGGCTTAACAATTAGAGCGAGTAACAGCAAAATGTGCCACCTGTTCAAACAGCTTTATCAATGGTGACACTGACTGAGGCTTTAACGGATGACTGAGAACGGGAGGAACAAAGAAACTGACGCACTGTAATCTCAATGCATGACAACAAAACAGCATGAATGACTTTTTTCACAGGAGTCTGTGTCAAGTGGCTCAATAAGATAGACGAGTGTAATGCTGTTAATACAGCAGCGCTGTTATTGCTGACAGGAGAGAACAGCATCGTGTCATCAGCTAAAAATTGAAAAAGGAATAGACGCATTCAGTACAAATTCATAAATACTGAAGTCTTTTTTTCTCTCTATCTGTGCCAGCACATCCTAGATTTCTAGAGTCCCTTCCACACGTGCACTGTGAATCTGAATTTATCTTTAGTTTACCCAGGGGAGCTGTATGTATAAACACAAATGTTAGGATTATTCAACCTGGACTTCACCCTGGTGTCCCCTTATTCCAAAGTCAGAGTGAGCCTCATGTGTGGACAGACCAGACAATTGTCCAGAGTGGCAGGTTGGCATATTGATGACGTAAATATTGACAGCTTCAGTTAAAGCACTGTGATTTTACAGTTGTTGCCTCAACACTTCCATTTATCTCTTTTCTCATTTTTCTGTCGGTGCGTCTCCCTCTAAGGAGACTTTAATGAACAAACAGGCGAGAGAGAGCGAAGGGAAACGTGTCGGTTCTCGGGATGCTGGGGAGATTCTGGTTCGACTCTGGCAGAATCCAAACGCAGGCTTGCCAGACAAATGCTGCATATACATATTAAAAAGGTCATTGTGAGGGAAGGTAGAACTTGGTTGTTTTTGAGCAAATAAGGGATAAGACGAGAAACCCTGACAGAGCCGTTGCTCATTAGCAAAGGTAAC
>JAPZDX010000003.1:7486966-7501434 GCA_029783625.1 Naso annulatus | reverse complement strand
TGAAAAAATAGCTTTTGTCTTTTGTCGAGGAAACTGGGGCCATGCTGACTTCTGGGATTTGCTCACAAAAATACATCATTCATCCGGTACTACAGTGGATATTGCATCATTTCAAGGGATCGCAATTCTAATATTTTGGGAACCAGAGTAAAAAACATAGTGCTTTTAAAAACATCATTTCTCTAGTGCAAACAACTGTTTCCCTGTTGACACCACAGAAAGTAAACTTAATTCCTGTTGCTGTATTCACACTGCAGAGCAAAGCAGTGGATTAATTTTTGAACACTAAACACTTTGCCACTGGCACATTGAGGATGTTTTCAGTAATTAAGTGCTTATCTGAGTCTCAGTTATATTTTGCAGGTTTGCACAAGCTCTTTCATTACGTATGAACATATGATTAGGATCTGTAAGAAACTCCTGCGGCACAGTACCAGCATCACCACCACAACCTACAAACTATACTTTGGCAAAAGTTGGCAGACACCAACAGTTCCGGCTCAGCACACTTTGTGTTCGGCACAGATGACGTGCTTCATCCATGGGGCACATAATAAGGGTTTTTGACGATTGCAGGGGCTAAAATTAGCACGTGAATAATAATCACTGGCCAGAGAGCTGCTTTTCATTGGATGTTTGGCAGGGGAGAGTGCACTGGATGCCAGATCAGGGGTGCTGCTCTATGGGTGTGTGCGGCGCGAGCAGGCAGTCAGGAAGCAAAGGAAAGTTGACACTGGAGGCTGTATTGTTTACAGCAGTATGGGCAAAGTTGCCAGTGCTTTTAAATGACCATGTACCATGCCAGGTGCCTGTACCATGGCTGACTAGACAAGCAGAAAACAAAGCTACAAACAAACGAGCAGTCTGACAACAGCAACATCTGCAAATATATCAACCTGTTGACATGCTGTAGGTGTAGGGAGAGGCTTATACAGGGCAAAGAAGGGACAAAAGAAAGACTGAATTCAGAACACCGTAAATGATCTAGATACCAAAATAACAACACCAACAACAACAAGTGAAGTGAAGGCCATCTGGAGCATATGTTCCACTGCAGCTACTTCCTCCTGTAATTAATGAAGCTCTCCAAAGGGAACAGTCTGATTAAGTGAAAGCTCTTCTTATTCTCCACAGGCCATGTTTCCAGAGCTCAGAGAGAAATGGCCCTGACAGAATTCCTGAGAACTAGGCGGCCCTGGTTTGTCAAGCAGCTGGCATCTTTTTTTTTTTTTTTTTTTTTTTTAATTGAGTCACTTTCAAAGCTTTTCCCCCTGCAAGTGGCATCAAAAACATCTGTTCCCAGGGCAGCCACCCACATGAGATTGCCCAGTCCTGGCAGGATGGCCTGCAGATGTAGACAACAACTGACATGCAAATGTTAAACCAACCACAGCCACACTGTGACAGTTAGGACAACAATAAAAGTCAAAGAAGACAAAGGAGGGGAAAAGCAAACATGAGGGTGAAAAGATAGGGACTGAGAAATAAAGCCTATACTGAAAGGTAAAAAAAAAAAACACTCAAGGAGAGAAAAACCCGAATAATATGTCTCCTGGCCATATCGAAGGATGAGCGGTGATACAGTGAGAAGACCAATTTTTCATCCATCTTGTTCAAAGCAGTCCTGTTAGTGGAGGGGCCTGGTAAGTAGCGGCAGCACAGCTATATAAAGGCTGCAGTGTCCAAGGTGTATATGATGCCTTAAATGTGCACTCTGCTCGTGCTCGGAGCTGTGTAAAACACTGTGCATCATTAAGGGACGTGCGCTTAAGTACACTACTGTCCACGGCCCTGTAAAGAGACTGCTAGTGGGGGGAGAGTGAATACAGGGAGGCAATGGGAAATGGACTGAGTTATTTCCATTCCCTCAGCCCGTTTATGGAAACATTATGGGAGCAAGGTTCAGTTCTCACGGAGGAGGAAAAGATTCGGGAAGTAAGAGTGAGAGACGGGAGAAAGCCAAGGAGAGAGTGGAAGAGAAAAAGGGGGAGGGACTGCAAAAATGCTGCTTTTAGCTGTTTTCTCTGGAAAAGACCTTGCTCTGTGTGTGTCCTTCATTGTGTGGTTCTCCCTCTGGCAAAGGCCACAAAAGCCTCCATTTATCTATCCTGAGCATCTAGCCTTATTGAGAAAAGGCCCTGAAAGGCGGGCAGCCATCACATGTGCCAGGGTGACATGGCTTTTCCCTTGTTAACACTTCAGTCCTGCACCCAGTTTGCACCCAGCACAGTCTTCACCAGAGTGAGGGATTACTCCTGCCGGCAAACGGGGGCAAAAAGAAATAGTACATCTGTTCTATATATTTGCATTTCTTTGGTTGAATCACAATGCACCACTTGACTCGATGTAAAGCGAACATTCTCAGTCAGGCGTGAGAAACCCACCCCATCAATGAGGCCTTTTTCCACCCTTTGGTTTCTTTAACCAGGGTAACAGCACATAACAAGGAGCAGCTTGCACAAAATACAATCTGTCACTTTGGAGGCAGACGGGGGCCAGTTTATTCATGATTCCCTCTCATCAGTTTCTATTTACTCAGTGTTCTTGGGAGTAGAAACGGGACCAAGTGCATTTTTAGGACATTGCAATGTGCACTATTCAGCAATCTGCAGCTCTAATTGCAGACTGAGAGGAATTTTCTACGTCTCTAGCATTGAAGCACAACAGCTGCAGCTGGCATGGCATGCAGTGGGTGTGTTTGAGGGAGGTGTGGTGGCTAAAAGGGTGTCAAAGACTAACCTCCCACAAAGAGCCACCCACACACGCGCACCTACGCATAAACACACACACAGATGCACACATGGGTGACACCCACACGTTCACAATCACACAGCAAGCTTTTGTCTCCATGTAAAGATTAATAATGTTGATGACATACCAAAGCACAAGAGGAAATTCAGCACTCTGAAATTTGCTTCCCTCTCCACTGCCACTCATCAACACATCCTTGATCTCACTGATTTGGAGAGGAGTCAGCTGCCTTAAGGAAAAAAAAAAAAAGCCTCCAACACATACAGAACATACTCGCATCCCATTCCTCCAGTCGGCTGGCCATCATCATCAACATCTTCTGCTAAATATTTGCGCACACACTTAAACGCAGCGCACATGAATCATTAAAAAGTGTGTAAAGAGGAAGCAGGGATACAAATGCTTTCTACTTGCTTCCAGGTTTTCTCTCTAGTCTCGTTCCCACCTCTCTGAAGCGTCCTCCCATCCCCCTTTCTGAATGCTAAATGGGGAAAAGTGTCCAGGGAGATGAGTGCGGATGAACTCATTTCTTCCACCAGGAGCCAAGTGCACTGATCCGACCTGGCATGAGGTCCCCAGTGATTGAGTGACCTTTGACCTTTAGAACGAATCGAGGCCAACGATCTAATGAGGAGCCCTTATGAGGGGGGAGAGGAGTTTTGAAAAAGCGGCGGGCTGGATGAAAAATGTTCCAACAGTCATGAGAAATCTGGTTATATTGCATTCTGTGGCATTTCCTCTGGGACCTCACTGGTGAATGCACATTGAGGTCCTTTGACATCAATATTTATGCAATTCAGAATGACATAAAAATAGCTGGAGTTAGGTGTTTAAATGTATTTCTGCCTCACTCAAGCACGGATCAGGCACAAGATGAAAAATGTACGACGTGCGCAGGAAGGTGTCTGTCCTTAATCACAGAGCTGGGCCAGGCTTTACATGAGAATAGCAAAGAAGCACAGATTTCCTAATTCCTCGCTCCCTTATCTCTGAACTGCAGCTTGCTCTGAAGAATGTCACCAAGATGGCAACATTTAGAGAAAGCACTGGGCACTGGCAGCTGTACAACACGCACTCAGGGTCACCAACCTGGCAGAATCAGAGGGAAAGTCTTGCTTGAACTCAGATAGCAGGGGGTTGGTACGATGGACAACACCCAGAGGCTGTTGCTATTAATAAGATCTTCGTCAAACTGCCTGATAAATGAGAAAAAGAGTCCTTGAGCAATTTATTGGATCCTGTTGGGTAATGTGCATCTGACCTTGAAATACCACTGCAAAAAATATGGACTATTTCTATCCTCACCATCACCATTATCCCTGAGAAAGCGCAGGCAGTAATGCCATTAAATCAATAACAACCACAGTCTTTCAGTGTGAGACTCCCTGGGGCAAAATCCTAACAAGCATGGGCTCAAGATGGCTCAGTGTGTGTCCTTTCAGCATCTATGGTAAGAAATGTTTGCAAGCCCTTAGTGATCTATGCAGTCAACCTAACCAGGGGCATGTTGCTGATTCTGCAGTGCAACAACAAAAACACTGAGATGACAAAACAGTGGTGCAGCAGCGATCCATGAAGTCAACAAACAGAGCTGCTCAGACTAACCAGAGACTTGGCCGCTGGAGTCGAGGGAAATGGAGAGTCTCCTTGGGGACCCCCGCACTCAGACTGTCTTTTAGTGAAAATGAAACAAAATGACAGGAAGCAATTAACCTTCACTTGCAACTCTCTTTACAGCCCCCCCCCCCCAGAAAAAGCCAAATGTCACCACCTGAGAGGATGGATCTTCGTGTGCGACCTGATGGGAATCTCTGTGTTTACATGCACTTAACTAACCTGATTATTGTTGGCTCGCCCGTTTAACCTGATTTATTTAGACATGTAAATGAGGAACCGTTCCCTTCATCGGGGTAGGGGGTTGGGGAAAAAAACGGGTTGCCTCCGCAAGATTTCTTCTACAGAGATCGGAAAGAAAAGAACTTACTTTTAACTTTCGATAACTTTATTGAAGTAAACATATCTGACCTCTGACCTTTAATGTTTGTGAGCTCCACCTAAACAGAGATCATCTTGAGACAGATGAGAACAGTGTAATTATACAGCTGCTCCTGTGGTTAGATATGCAGCACCTGGCTGTGCAGCAGTTGTGTGTTCATTGTGTTTTGGCTTGAGCCCACACAGCTCAGCGCTGAACTGCATGTGGTCCTACAGTCCTGTTTACATTTCAGAGAGGTTCTGAGGGCTTCCAGTAAACATAGCCTAGAGAAGGCAAGCACTGAATGAACACAGTGTAGCTGCAAGGCATTGTATGAATTACTTGTACAGGGAGCTGTTGTTGGGATCCTAACATAGTGTCTGGGACACTGTTTGTCTCACTGTGTTATGCAATCTCCTTTTCCTATGCTCCTTCTTCTTTTAAGGCAGTAAACCCACATAAAGGCCAGCATTCAGTGTCAAATGTGCTGCCCCTTCTAGCGCTGGATCCCACAGCGTCCCGCCTCCTGTGGCTAACCTCCAAACGTCCACAGGATCTCTCAATACACTTCAGCGAAGGGGAGGAGGGAAGCAGTTGATCTTCTCCACATTGACAGACAGTGCGATTACAGGAGCATGGAAGAAGAAAAAAAAAAATCAGGCCACTGTCACTCCAGATCATTATCCTCCGTCAACAGCCTTTACAAATCGCATAAAAGGAAGGCTATTCAAAATGATGTCGCAAAGAAAGGGAAAAAAAAACAAGCAAGATGGAATATACTACTCTTGCTTCGAATTAGCTCTGCTTGGCTGGGCCGATGCTCCTTAAACACATCATGCTGCTGCTGCGTAAGCCCCGAGTACAAGGAGAGGCCAGGACGACTGCCAGTTCAGCTCCTCTCAGCTTTTGCCTTCCCTTCCACTTTGTGTAAAAGGGTTTCCATACACACCAGTAACTCCAGTATCTCAGGCTTGTCTAAAATAGCCAAAGACTGCTGTGTCTTTACTAAGAGCTAGTAACAAGAATAGGCCAAAGGCAACATCATGTAGAGGCATTTTTGTGCTTCAATAAATGGATACAAAGACTTCCTAGTAATGTCCTGGTTTAATGGTGTGCATAATGCAAAAGTATAATCTGAGCTGAACTACAATTGACAAAAATCGCAATTTAAAAACACAATCTGAACTGAAGTGAGAAAAAATATTTATTTTTCAAGGGTATTGAAATGAAGTGTGCCGTTTATTTTTATTAAATGTAGCTCTAGAAATTGGAGGGATGCGTCAATGCCTCGGATTTCTTCTAGTCAACACTTGAAAGAGTTTGACAGCTTGCCGCTGCTGTCAGATGAAAGAATAACACAATCAGAATAAAACACCAAATCACACCACTTTGAAACAGACAAATAAAACACAATTGCAAACAGCCGAAGTTTTGTTATGGTTCTGGGATTTGCAGAACAACCACATCAGTATACTAAACTCATTATCATCAGATTAATGGATCCGAGGAAACGCAAACAAGAATAACATCCTGCAGCGTTACGTCAGCACTTTTAAAAACACAATGACAGACTACAGACCATAACTCAACTTCCTAATTTGTCTCATGTCAGTTGGCTTGCAACTTGAAAGGAACCAACAAAAAAAAGACACTTTCTCACAATTGATAAAAGGGCTGTTTAAGAGAAAGTTCCTTCCTGCAAAAAGGCTGATAACCAGGAAACTTGTACATTCTTGTCAGTGTTGTACACAGAGCAGAACAGGCAACCTCACAAAGCAGCTCTGTCGAACAGCACAGAGGCGTAATTCAATTCTTTATTCTTAGATCCTTATTTTCTCATACTGCCTTACAGTGTGAGGTGAAATCTCTACTGAAGCAATCCTGCTCGTCATGCGGGCTAAACTGAATTTCGACATAACCTCATGCTTAACAACAGAGAGGAGGCACTGCAGTGAACTGGTGAGGTTAAGTGAAGGATACTGGCGTTAGCAGCAATGCCTCTCTGACTCACACACACACACACACACACACACACACGCAAGCATGCAAACACACTAAAGCTGAGCACTTTATGGCACATCTGTCACGGCTCTGCTCCATTTGACTTGTTAATTACAATCAACCTCTATCAGAAACAAGTCAGTGTACTTTTTACGCTTTAAAAACAACTCATCCGATGGCTATTTGCTCCTCGGCTTGCCCAGGGTCAACCTGACAGTCAAGGGCGCAGATGTTTGCACGGGGGGTTTCGTGCAGTGTTGGCCTACATTTTACGACTGCACGTACAGGTGCTTTCAAGGACAACTACATGGCTATTATTACATCAAAAGATATTATACAACGAGTAATCCTGTGAATACTTAAATCAATCAAGTGTGAAATAAATCAATCCATCCTGTCCAGCCACCAAACTCAATCTTATTGACACATGATTAAGTGGGGCTCCAGTAACATAGATGGTTAATTTATAGGGATGCACGGTATTGGATTTTTGCTGATATCCTATATGCCGATATTTCCAAACTCATTTAAGCTGATGCCATTGCCAATACATGAACAAGTTTTTATTTTTCACTGTAAAGAACACCAAGTCTATATTGGAATTGCCTGTTATTCTTATTGTGACAGTCTATTTGTTTTTGAAACAGACATGAAACGAGACAAACAGCATTTGATTCCACCATAAATGATAGACGTATTCTTTTTCAAATATAGACATTCACTAATGAAAAACTGAGAGTGATTTCTATGGATTACTTGTACATTATGTGCAAGATGTATTTTTAAGAACTAGCTTCATATGCTTTTTTGAAAGTAACAAACAGCGCTGTAACAACCTGGTGACAGACAGTGAGCTCTGTAGTGCATAAAATAAAGATTTTCCCCTTTTTATAAGGCTTAAACTTTCAAGTTAAAAATAATTCTCCTCATTAAACAACAGGTTTGCAGGTGGTTCCCCCATATTTAAAGCCAATATATATATGGCCATACATATCAGTAGAAATTTTCATATCCGCCGATACCGATAATTTACTTTATAAGCTATTATCTGCCGATACCGATGCCACGCTGATAATATCATGCATCCCTATTAATTTACACATTCCCTGATACTTATATGCTTATTTAGTGAGCCTCCTTTTGTAAAATATTGGTCGTTTTGATGTTCCATACTAGATAAATTTACCAATGTGGTGTTCAATGAATAAAAAAACTAAGACACAAACAGAAAAACGCTACAGAGGCTGTAATGGCATGCAGTGAAGCCGGACTCTGACTGGATCACCCTCACCCAATCATGTCTGCCTATTCAGACGGGCCCTTTCTTTCTCGCTACAGTAGGGAGGAGGTATGCACACCGGCACTAAACCAAATCCCTTCTTATCTCTCATTGGTGGCGGGCTGTGACCGCAGAGGTCAGCTGTCCTGATTGTCTGGGCCCACTGAGTGGAACTCAGACTGAGTTAACCCCGCGGGTCACGACTGGTCCTTGGACTCAGTGGCAATCGGGTTAATGACTGGCCGGCACTCATTCTCTTCACTGTGGCCCAGTGACAGACATGTAGACAAAACATGGAAGGAGGGTCAGCAACTTTCGTTGGCCTTTTCCCCAACATTCCCGATATGGACACTAATGAGTCCCAAAGGGAACATGAGGTGCAGACATAATTTATCCTGGCAAGACATATTTTCTTATATGCTTGACTACTGAGAATAAGTAATGTATGAGTATGGTGTTTTCTGGAGTGACAGTGTTACATGACTGAAACAAAGACTGATCCTGTATTATTTGCACTTTGTCAAGACATGGCTAAATAAAATGATTGCGTGTTCACTCCAGGAATAAGACTAATGGGTTTAATTCACCATTATCTCCATTTTGCTTAAAAAGATCAAGCCCCGAGTAAATGCGCCTTTAATTTAGACCAGCATGCCTAACAACTGGATCTTTATTTTAATATTGTATAATGATGACAATTACGGTGCTCCTTTGTAAATGAGATGACACACATTTCACCATGTTTGAAGATCAAAGAGAGTACCAGGAAGATTAATGATTTTCTTTCAGATGGGAAAAAAAAAAAAAACACATCTCAGTTGCATCTGTGTTGATTGTGAAAACCACCGGCATAGATTTTAGGTCATATGAAGCTCTGTTGGTCAGTCCTGCATGCAGGATGGAGCTTAGTCCAGAAAAGTCATGTGGGGTCTATAAAGGTCAACGTTAAAAAGGTCCAAGCTGGTCTAAGCTGGTCATATGGGTTTCATGACCACTGACACAGTTGTAATATCTAATGCATGGATATAATGCATTTAATCATTATATTGTCTGCACTGCAACAAAAGGGTTTCAAAACAGCTGTAATGAGGATATACAGTAGATGCCTAATCTTTTAAATAATTGGTCTAGCTGCGCACAAGCCAGCAGCGATGGCGTAGTCGCTCATCAGAGGCCTCACACCTTTATTCTCCCCTCTGCCCCCACATCCCACCTCCTCCTCCTCAGTCGTTCAGCAGCTCGACTGTGTCACCAGAGGTTGACAGGGTCTTCACCAGCAATGGCGCGGCCAGCATTTGACTTCTGTCACTATACAATCTGTCGCTTCCAGCAGCTTCCCCTCTAGCCATGACACTGACTTTTTTTTTTTTTTACTCACATTTGGCTGGCACCATAACAAGCAACTGGATAAGTGTAGCAGAAAATATACAACATGTAAGACACAAGGGATAGGCTGATCGAGCAGCTATCTTAGCTAGTTTTACTAAGAAAGTAGCATCTGAACACAATAACCATGAAAATGTTCAGTAGAGCCATTCTTTAAAACATGCAGGGTATAATGCAGAAATCATACAGTAAAATGTCCTTAAATGGCACGCATTACATCTGACCAAACACAGAGTTCATCTGCTTTTAATCTACTGTGTATAAGGTTTAACCACATCAGTACGGTTAGATTAACATACATCTACTAAACACAAATAAATAAGCACGCAAAGTGGCACATGAGGGCAGGGTCCACATATGTCCTCAAGGAACACGCACGTCTCATTCATGCATATCACATAAAGAGTGGAAATAACGTGCTGTGAACGGCTGCTGGCATCTTCCTGTTTGTCCTTGGAATGGATGTTTATACGCCTGCACCTGAGCAAGCATGTTAACTCTAACATGCCTCCTTAATGCTATTACACTGATTAAACATGAGGTCACATAACGTGCAATGAAGACAAAAATGATGAATGACCCTGACAGAGCCCAACACGCTGACCTTGGAGCAGTTTAACTGTCAAGTTTCTTTGGTAACCGTGTGTCACGTTGTTATTTATTTATTTTTCATTATCCCAAACTAATAGGAAGTATTACTGGCACTGACAAGATCTTCAGTGAACATCAATGTTACAAGTCTAATTAAAAAATCAAATGTAAAAGAGAAACTTATTTCCACTCTTTGACTGTTCAATGCATAAAGAAACTTCAACCCAATGACGGCATCTGCGCTTTCCCTAACGGGGACGAGTGGGCTTAAATCCTTCCATAAATCCAGACTGCTATCAAAACAAAGGCTGATAAAAAGACAGAGAGAAAATCTGGCTCTCACAACAGGAGCAGGCAGCATGTGATCCCCTGTCTGCTGGTTGGTTGGTTTTGAAGCAACAGGATTCGGTTGGGAGGCCTACTGTGACTCCTGACTAGCCAGTCAACCGGTCAGCCGGCACAGACCAGACCAGGTTCCCTGATCCTCGTCACATGCGTGGGGAGTGGGATCTGTAGGAAAGGGGGGCGCCACATGGTTTGGCATGCTCCTGTGGTACAATACAGAGAACTGAATCACCCCTAACAAATGTGGTACGAACCTAAGTCCTTTGGAGTTTTTTTTCCCCTTCTACTGTTTGCCAAATCATGACTAGTCAGCACACCGGTAGCAAAGCACCGTGGGAACAGAGACAAACACGGGAGAAAGAGCATGAGACAAACAGTGTCAGGCGCACAGGGGAAGTGGTGTGACAAAAAGCCTGGAATCAGCATCTGCTGTTAAGTAATTTCCCAAACCTACAGAAAGCCCCCAAGCAGTGAACGTTATGGTGTGTTTCTGTGTTATGGTAATATCTTTACACACAATTTCTGTTGCACAAACACAACATAACGGCGGTAACCCTACTGAAGCACCCCCCAGCCCGATGGGCCAGAAGTCATCCTAACCAGCTCTGCAATGATAACAACTGGATACAGCCTGAGGGCATGTCACAGGAAGCCATTCCTCTGCCAATCCTGACAGGTGTCTTATTGTTCAGCTGAGCACACATTGTGCATGAAACTTTATTTTGAAAGACATATCTATCCGGCTCAATTACCCATTGTCTGGGTAGCCATGCAGAAAACGCTGTCAGAAATAGATGACAATGTATTTCTCCTTCAGGGCCATCTCTGTGCGTGATTGATGGCAGAATGTAACAGATCTCTATTCAAACAAAGATTGAAAATCTTTCCCCGGCATGGTCATCATCATGGCTGCTGAATAGGTTTGCTTCTAGCAGAGATCTGCCAGCAGTGGAGCACCTATGCGGCTTCATTCTCATTTACTTTAGAGAAAATCTTTAATCTATCTTTCATCTATGTGGGCGAAAAGCCCACATTCTCCTCTCTAATATAACAAAAACAGACTTTCCAACAAGATGGGAATCAAATGAAACACTATAAATTGAAGATCATGGTAGGTTATGCAGAGAGGGCAACCACATAATGAGTTAAGGCAAGAATCCAAACTGAGACTGAAAAACATGTTCAGTAATAAAAGTATTTGCATAACGTCAGATAGAACTAGTGGATTAATGAGGCTGTTTTTTGCTCTTGTGCACAAAGACAGCAGATTACCCACACATCACTACAGATATCTTTATGCCCGTTCAGGAGAGTGGTCAGTTGAAAAACGACCTCTCTGATGTGCACAGCTATGACAGATGGAGCTATGCCAAACATTTTTGGCTTTAAATGAAAACATATTAAATGTTACAACATACTGAAGCCATCTTAAAACACTCCTGTGCCTGCTCAGTTCAGCACAGCCCTCTGGAAAACAAATCTTTCCCAGACATAAAACCCTGTGAAAAATAATGGTGTCTTATTGATTTTAACGCTCCAGGAGCAGGGAAGTCTTTATGCTCGATCTGCTCAGATGGGAGCTGCGGAGCCGGGAGGACATAAATCCAGAGCTCTGAAAATTAAACAATGGGAAAGTTACATTTACACACGTGAGCACCTGGTTGTTTTGTCTGCAGCTAGCCACCAGCTGAGCAGCGGGCCTATTTGTTTCCCTTTATTGGGAAGTTAGTTACTGTGGAGGCTAAACTTCCTGCAGGAAGACAGCAAAGGATTTAGTGCTGGAAGACAAACAACATTTCACTTGTTTACGCTCCCAGTGGGATATACAGTACACTGTATGTTGGAGGGGCCTCAGGAGCAGCAGACAGTCATAAACAAAGATTGTACATGATGTGTACAAGCAGACCGCCTGATATTATTTAGCGAGAATCCAAACATCTCTCCTGTTAGGGGACAGAGTTCTTTGTTTGGACATACTGAAGCTCACGCTGTTGCCAAAGTAAGGATAAACAGACATTACATGACAAAGTGTGAAGTATTGTTTCACCATTAATTACATAACTACAAAATATTTTCTACTACAGCCCAGAAAAAAGAAAGAAATTGACCCGTTAGACTGAAACTATGAGCTTCACCTATAGCAAGCATGAAAAGGCTTTATTACCCATGACCAGTCGGACGATGATGACTTTATCGCCCCCCACCGTTTTCATGGAAACACGCCACTGAACAAATTCATTCAAAAAATGTTTCAGCACAAATCCAGTATAATTGCCCCCAAACTGCGCGCTCGAGCTCACGCGCACACACCACCATGACCAAAAACAGGACGTCATTGTGTGATATCATTATCAGCTAAATTATTTATAACACATTAAAGTGATTAAACACGCTCTGCCTCCCTAAAGTTAAAAAAAAATTGCGTTGAATAAAGTCAACATATGAGAATAACATGGTGCTTGGTAAATAAACAAACAAACGTGAGTGAAGTATAAGTAAACAGCACCGTAGCTCATACAATACACTTCATTAATAGACAGAAATATGAGCTATAGATAGGCTAGGGCTGAAACATTATATCCTCCAGTTCTGGTATGCTTGCTATTCATTTTACATCTGCCTCGGTGCCTAAAAGTAACTTTATCCTTTGTGTTCACTACCACCATCGTTCCGACGGCTCTCGCTTCTCTAACCAGCGCTCCTCACTTTTAGCTACAGCCCTACTTTTTACTTTGTTGGTCAGCGGAAGGAGAAAAAAAAAGACCTTTTGTTCTTACCTTTAAATGCGAGCGTTGTCCCGTCCAGCCTGCGAGAACGTTACCGTTGTCAGTTATCCTTAAAGGGTAAAACCAGTCAAAGCTGTGCTTGTCGGCCTCACGTCCGACTCTCCCTGCCAGTCTCAGCCTCCAGACTGAAGTGGCTCAGACCGCAGAGAGATTCATCGCAGCACCTATCCGCGTGATGACAACACGCAGGGAGGAAGACTCCGCCCACTCGACGCTTGTAAAAACCATAAACTCTGTTCGCTCCTGTCCGCTGTGACACGTTATCATCAAATGTTTGCAGGTTAACATTGAAGGAGGACTAATGGACTAAAATCCACAGCAGGCTCAAGGTGAATAAAGAGCCTGCTATAAATAAGTCCTCGCCTGTTGCCATTCACGAGACTATTTTAGTCTGTAAGTCCAATAAGCCCTACAGTGGCACCATCTGGTGAACTGCAGAAAAGTTGCTCTCCTAAACTGTCCCTGAATTAATTAGCATCGTATTTCTTTGTTCTCTTAATGCTTCTTGTCTATTTATTTATATATTATTTTGTAGTTGCTTGTAAGAATTTTTTTTTCTGTTTCCTCTCGTTTAAATTTTAAAAAGGTGAACAATTATCCTCTATACTATATATAATTTTTAAATACAAAGGGTGCATTTTTCGTTAAATAATAAAAAAGATGCTTAGTTCCATTTTAAAGCTGTGCAACACATAGAGGACCCTTGAAACTTCATTTCCCATGATCCCAGGTGTCTTGTATGACGCAAAAAGCTTGCGACAGCGGTTTGTTTCCATGGAGCCGACAGAAGCTAGAAGCTCCCGTTTCGGATTAGCTAACAGCTAGTTAATTAGCTGATTGTTCCGTTTTCTGTGTTTTCAATGGTTCCAGGATGTCCGGAGGGACAAGTAACGACAATCACGAGACTCTTTTTTCGTTTGAGCTTCTAGTGGAAAACATTCGACTCGACAAAGGGAGAAAAGTTTCCGACGAGCTGGCTCTAGGAGCGCGGCTGCTTGATTTTCCAACGCTGCTGATTTACCAGTCTCACCAGGGCGGTGATGGCATCAATCAGCAAGAGCACAGAGGGAAGGAACAGCAGGGAGAATACACCTTTAACAGGGGCAAGTCTTGTTTCTTCAAAATGAACCTGAGCTCACTGCACACCCAGCTGTCTGTCAGCCCTCTCTACGCAATGGTGCTGGATGTGAAAGAGGAGATTCCCAGATTAGTTGGAACTTCACTCATCTCACTGGCTAACGTGATGGACAGGATCACAAAGGATGTGAGGGAATACGGTGCTTCTGCTCCCTCGTCTCATGGTGAAAGGGGCCTTGTTGGTTTATTTGACCTCATGGAGGAGAAAATTGGGTCA
>JAPZDX010000003.1:7448271-7466195 GCA_029783625.1 Naso annulatus | reverse complement strand
AAAACTCTCTCTCTACATTATAGTAACGTGATAAACTAAAAACAGTAACTTAAAGACAATATTCTTCCTAAGAGATCATTTCTCACTAATTGGAGATTGAAAAGTTTTCTCACATTAAAAGGCAAATTCACCACATTGCATATGGCTGTGCAGTCAGTGTAAGGGGTAAATGTAGCCAATTGAAGCAATGAAAACCCTCAGTGATCACTAAACTGACTAAGAGAGCTGACCTCTGCTTGTCTCGATGTGCTGGCAGCGCCTACACGTACCAAGATTCATTGTGTGTGAGCTTTCGACAACCGCTGAGCAAAGCAAAAGCACAGAGGACAAGCTCTGTTTTTCAGCGGCAGCACACCCGTGGTTCCCCAAGCTGAAACAGCCTGTAGTTCTTCCTTAACACAAATGAACTCACAGATGACTGATTTTGCAGCAGGAAAAACTCAGCTTTCTGGGTCAATGTAGCATGCGCTGAGTAATATATTGCTTCAATTGACTACATTTACTATGAACACTGGTTGGAAACCAAGATAAAAAGCCCTGAATCTTCCCTTTAACTGTAAATTTTCTAGCTAAAGTGACTTTGAAAATGATGTGAGCACTAATATGACAGCACTTTGGCATGACTTGTTTCCTAGTACTCTAATGCCTGGCTTATAGACATGGCAACAACACAGGGAAGCCGCAGATCGACTGTACCTTGTACAGGGATTAGTAGATCATGCTGCCCCAAGAGAACAACCACACACAGCATGCAGTCCCTGCACACTTCGAGACGCAGCATGCAACGCCAGTTCACACTACGCAATTTACCTCGTTTGCACTCGGCCGATTAATCTTTTTCTTTCGCTTTAAACTACCCAAAGTGTTTTCCAAAAGCCCCTGGCAACGCCTCCAAAAGCTTTTACAGGAAGAAGACTGAAGCACAGTTGGCTGAGGGAGAAAACGGGGAAAATGGAAGATATGAAGGCCAAAGGAGAGGAGGGATTGAACAGCAGCAGATAGTCAGGGAGGGAGATCCCATGCAGAGTCATTACAGAGAATGAAATTTACTGCACTGACTTTCAGGAGCAGCAACAAATATCATTTGGTAGTTGCATCCTAAAATGGTGTTAGGTGACTTTTGAAGGAGAAGTTCAGTTTTTCGCACATCGAGCCTTAAAATAAGGATATTTACGACCATATACAATGTTCTACAGCATTATTTTGACAACCGGTGCAGTCCTGAGAGCTGGAGTTCGTTGCGGATGTCACCACTAGCTGAAAATAGCGAAGGAGCATGTGCACTAAGAAATTCTCTCAAAAAAATACAATAAACGCTCATTTTAAAAGACGTAAAACTCGCCGCATGTTAAGTGGTGTCCTCTCATGTACCAACACTAAAACACGAAGCTAAACATGGACATACAACCCAAAAGCGGCTCTTTCAGCTGCCTCATGAAACAAACAAACAGCCATTTCTGGGCTCCAGAAGTTTCCCTTTTTTCTGTGAGTGTTTATCGAATTTTGACAAAACCTCTGAATGCACATGCTCCGTTGTTTTCAGCTACCGGTGACGTCAGCAACAAGCTGCAGCACTCAGGACCGCACCAGTTGTCCTAATAATGCTGTAGGACATTTGAGTATAATTGTAAATACCCCTACTATAAAGCTTAATGTGAAAAAAATAAAAATAAAAGAATTTCTCTCCTTAAATGTGAGGTGATGAGTGTGTTTCTCACCCTGTGGACTGGCTCAGAGGTCTCCTCCACCACCTCATCTGTCCCAGCAGGCGGATCGAGCACCTGAACCTGACTGTCTCCCGTGTTACCAAAGCTAAGGATGAGGTTGACTGTGCCCCCTAAAGCAGGGCTGCCGGGCTCTTTGAGGACCACAAGAGAGGGTTTGGGAGACTCTGAGGATGTGACCTCTCCGCCCTGTGCTCTGATGCTGTTCATGACCTCATACCCATCCTCTAACTGTTTCTCCTCCTGCGGCTCAGCTTGTCTGAGTGGCAGAGATGAGGGCCAGCTGTCACTTGCTGCCTTGTCTTCATCAGAGGTGATGACCGGAGACTGATGGGACTGGTAGAGCTCCAGCTCAGGAGCTGAACTCTGTGTGAGAAGCCATGGAAAGAGAAATAAACAAATATCCACATCAGTAAATAAGTCATCAATCTGTCCCACGGATGCTAGTTTTAAATTTAATTTAAAGAGCATCTCACTGGTACTGTTTCCTCACTTTTTAGCCACAACCAGTAAATATTTCAGACCTTGATTGTTTAGGTTTTGTGATTCATGATGGCAATTATTTAAATTATTTAACACTTGCTGCATGGTGCCAGAATCATCAGTACTGCTTCAGCATGTATTTTTGTTTTGGGTTTTCTAAATAATCAAAGAAATGTCATAATTATTTGTCAAATGTGACATTGAACAAAAAGGTACATTTTATGATTTTCAAGGGAATTAGTTTTTCCCCCCAAGTATTTAAGTCTGTCCCATCAATAAACTCTCTTTCTGCTCATTTACCTCTGATGATAAAGAGCACATTGTGGCCTCAGAATAAATATTATCTGAACGTTTCTGTCTGCTCTTCTTGTGAAGCCACTGTTGTTTCTGAGCCCTCCAGTGCACCAAGATCCACCCAAGCATACTACGAAGTTCCTCCATGCGCTCTTTTACCTGCAAGACATGACTCAGGGTTTGTAAAAAGGAAAAAGAAACCTAAGCTAAGAATACATTTAAGAAAGACAGTGAGTCATTCTTCTGTTCATTCTGTAACCCTGCTCACCATCTGCGTAAGGTGGTGTTCTTTGTCTAAGAGGTTCCTCCCTGTGACCAACAGCTCATCAAACTCCTTGAACTTTTGCTCAATTTGCATGTCCAGCTCTGCAGCAAGCGGCCTCTGACCATCTTTCCCAAGATGCAAGGCAGTATCTGAGAAAATGCTCGACCTGGTGTCTTCTGTCCATGAGCTATTTAGAGGAGTGGGGTAGGGTAGGGGGTGGTGGAGAAGACAAGGAACAGGGCTGTGAGAAAAGCAACACATTTGAAAAACATGAGAATGACCAGACACCCCCTGATAGGACAGACATTCATCGCCCCGTCACACATGGCCCAGGAAACTTGCGCTGACCTCCTCAGCACATCTTAAATTATACATTTCACCCGAGACCTGGGCTTGACAGCGAGAACATCCTGTTCTTTCCTTCGAAAAAGATATTATAAAGGGCAGATGTTCTCACAAAGAGGATTATGAAAGAATGTCTGGCCCAGAAGGGGTCACGATGTCCCCACACCCTGCTTACATCATTGCGAGGTAGCTCCTGAAGAAGTCCTGAAGCTGCACAAACTCTCGCAGACGTGATTTGTTCTCCGTCACGCTCTTCCCCAGCTCCGTCCAGCCCTGCAGCATGGCCTGGATCTTTGCCCCGAGTACGTGCACTCTCTCTGGGCACAGCTCCTCCAGCTGTGAAGCCTGGTTCTCCATCTTTTTCACCTCCTCCCTGATGACTTCATAGTCAATCTGTGAAGAATCACCATAAAGATCTATCATCTCTCATCGCCTTCCGTATCACTCAAACAGCATGTACCAGTCCTATCTTTGTATAACTATGACCTCATCACAAAAAGCTTTATGCTTATTATTCGGCGAGAGAGCCATATGGTCTACATATGAGCTGCCACACTATAGCAAGCCTGCAATCCTGACCACTTTTTTCTACTTTTGACGAGGCAGTAATTAATAGCGTTGAGGGCTTCTTTGGGAGTAATACTTCATAACGTTTCTCAGCTACAGTAAGCCTCAAGAACACTGAGCTGTGGATGCCTGTGTGCTGACGGCACAGTTATTTCAGTCCGGGAGATTAGGTCATTTCTGCTCTTCAATGGTATCAAGTCCAGACAGCTGTGTGTGCGTGTGATAAACATTACACTGCCCAAAAAATGACTCACGTCGAACTTTACCGTCCCCATCCTCACATCTCCAACCCTGTGACCCCCGGGCGCATACACACGTCCCACCAGATTTACTCACAAACACACACACGCACACTTTGAGAGCTAACAGAACAATGACTCACACAAGCATAAATATCCTGTGTGAATAATAAACTTTTGCACGCTCTAAGTGTGTATGTGTGCGATTGCACAGTGCAGTTTATATAGTAAATTAAACACAGCAGCAAGCGGGGCGGGCTGGCCCTTTTTTGGATGCGATAAAATCTGGCACAACAGGAAACAGACTGTGGAACAATGTGTTAGAGTCAACTGAGGGAAAGAGAGGAGGGCTTCCCCTTTTACAGAGCTTATTCCAAAGTCAATGGGACGGAATACTGGATCATATTGAGGCCAGTGAATCATTTCAAATGTTAACACCATAATCATAACATTAGTCAGGATCTTCCTCTCACCTCCAGGTGGTCCTGCTTCTCCTGCAGAGCCTTGAGGCCGCAGCGATCTGGCTCACACTGGACGGCCATGTCTGTTTCCCTCTCCAGGATGTCCAGACTTAACTCCTTGCTGCAGCACAAGCACTCCTCTATGCGCACCACCAGGCAGGCATGCTGGCACAGCACAAAGTCATCATGAGCGCTCGTAGGATGTCATTAAGTCATTACACTTCTCTGTGTATTATTTGTTTTCAAAGAGAGCCACATGGCAAATTAGAGTTTAAAAATGGTGTCACGGAGTCCCCCTCTGGGTGTGTATATGTGTTATTTAGATTTTTTTTTTTTTTTTTTAACAAGAGTAACTGAATTAACCCAAACACACTTGTGTGAAGAGGCGTGTTGGCTTGTTTTGGCCCTCAAGAATACGTACATAGCCACAGGCAGAAGGAAAACAGATGTGGCTCTATTGGTTTGTGCAGCTGTTTGTGACAATAGTTAAGGATCTGAAAACCATTCAGCTTCATCTAAGATCATTTTAACTTCACCATCTAAGCAATCTGATGAACTAGAGCTGGCGCTCCTTTGTTCACCTGCTGTCTGTAAGCTCAGTGTAAACTCACCTTGCTCAGCAGCTCCTGGATTGCCTGGTCGTGACTCTGGGAGCGGCCCCTTTCTCGAACAGTGTCATTCAGCATCTCCACAGCCTCTCGTAGTTCCTCCACAGGGTCCCCCATGCTTTCTATAAGGGGCTCACCACTGCTGCTGCTTTGAAGTTCTAGCAATGGAGGAGCTGAAGACATGGCGCTATGAAGAGGCTGTTTGTCACACAGAGAAGACACCAGGTCGAGCATCACTGAAAAGGATGTGTCCACACCACGTTTTCACATTTTCTCACTTAAAGATGAGCTGAAATGCCTGTTTCCACAGCATCAACTGCCGTGTTGTGATGTCATCGCTATTCAAACAATAAAACAACCACCGAACAGGCTGTAGAGACAAAACATAAGTTGGAGGAATCTGATTGGAGTGTTGTTGGCAAGTGTTGCTGTTATTCCTTGGCAACCTTGCTAGGGCTTTGTTTGTTGGTACTTAACTGTTGGATTTTAACACCAAGCTAGCTTTAGTTTATTTAATATTTACAGGTTTATAAAGACAAGTGGATTGGCGTGATATAATTAGTTGAATTAAAAAAATGATTCAACCAATAACAGCCTGAGTCAATGATGATATCAGGGACCCAGGAGATGGTTTTACATTAAAGACAGAAGACTTTAATAGACTTCAATATAAATATACAAAATAATTTATTTTTTGTAAATTTTTTTGCGATACATTTTTAAATTTGATTGCAAAAAGAGCAGTGACATGGTCCAAAAGGGTTGAAAATGGATTTTTGACTTCAGCTGGACTTTAAAATTGTTGCAATCAAGTCATGCAGAGTGCGTGCCTTTAAGATATTCATTGCTTGTATTTAAGGTTGGTGGATTATTTAGGGCAAGAATTGCTCATGCAGACAAAAGGCTGCTGAATTTGGGAACTAGAATTTCTAAAACTTTCAGCACTATATTACGTTCATAGTATTGGTTTGGGGGCAGACATTTAAAAGATGAATATCTCAAGACCAAACCATTCGGTTAAGAGAGAAAATACATAGATATATATTTTTTTAATTTAGGTAAAATGACCCTTTAAAGGCCATTTTTGAAGCAGCGCTTCTCACCTGTGCCAGGCTGTACTGACTGCTACCACTGAGCTCCTGGCTCTCCTCTAGCTCCACACGCTCCAGGAACTCAGTCAGCATTCGTGTGTCCTGCAGCTCTGAGTTCTGCTGGGTGAGGGCACTTTGGACACGACGGTACCTGTGACACACACACACACACACACACACACACAATCATCAGCAGGAAGTTTTTTAACCCAACCACATCCACATACACACGTCTGCTTCCTTCAGCAGAATCACATTACAGAGACCGCAGGCAGCCTACTGAGTGCATGTCACCATGCTGTTTATGTAATCATATATCAAGTGTCATATAAACACATCCTGTACTTCAGGGCATGAAGGTAGCCTGTCTGTGCAGAGTTTATGTTTGAGATGGTAAAGGGAAAATTTCAAAGAGTATTTTTTTCCAGAATAAATGAGCCTTAAGTTGCTTGTATGTGGTATTAAATAATGACATCATCCCAACTGTCTTCCAGCTGCTCATGAGCCTCTACCTGCATCACTGTGTCCATCTCTGCCTCATCTAACACCCTCACCCTGGAAACACTCAAGCTGAGCCCTTCCCTTTCTTTATTTTCTTTGGTCAACTCGATAAGTCTGCACTTGTGTTTACAGACGTCCAGGTAAGTCCAGTGAATCAGCCAACACCATCGGGTTTCACCGCAAGTCTGTGGCAACGACCCATTTTTCGAGGGCCAAGCAAGGAGAGAGGCGTCATCTTGCAAACATGGAATGGGTGACTCTGACACACTCTGACAAGCTGTGGGTGAAGTGCATGTCAGGACTGCGGGGTAGACCTCGCTAAGTGCTGCATGAATCACAAATGAATAAACTCGAGCCTTGCAGTGAATGAGCACATGGAGAGTACTTTTGCCAACTTGGAAAAAAGGCAACTTTGGAGATCTATGCATGTATATTTTTGTGGTTTATGGGGTGAAATTGTTTATCTTAAATAAAAACTGGGGGTTTTATGAATAAACTCTTCCATGTTGGATTGCAGACATGTTAGGCCAAAACCTGTGACCTCTTGGAAACAATGACAAAGTTCTTACTTTATTTCCTGGCCACAGTGACGAGTGAACGTCTGACTGTTCAGAACCATAACAAGAGTCTTTCATGATGAAAGACATCAGGGGGATACCCCCAACCTCTTCTTATCCTACCATGAAAAACTCACTTTCTTTCAACGTCTTCCATGCGCGCTGGCAGGCCTCGTGTGTGGGGGTGACTGTGGCAGTGAAGGCGGTCCACCTCCTGTCTCAGAGCATTGAGCTCCTGGCTGCGTGCTGCCACCTCTTTCTCCAGCAGACAGCTCTCTCTCTCAGCCATGCTCATTGTTTCAGGGTCACCGGCTAGAGCAGATTCCTTCATGGAAAGCTCCACAGACTCCAGCCAGGCCTCCAGGCTGCCCAGAGCCTGGAGCACTTTTACAACCTAAACAGGAGAGAAGCAAAGAGGCTAATGATGTTGAGGGTTTGCTGTGACTTGTAAGTGATTTAATGTACAGCAAAAAAAAAAAAAAAGGTGACGTACTGTAAAAAGAAGAGAAAAATGGGTTTACCACATGGAAGCAGATCATGCCCTGACCTATATCTTTTGTAATAAAAGACTTACGCTTTCAAACTGTCATCAGTCTTTGAGGATTTGCAACCTCTTTCCATCCCATAATTAAATTATATGACAACACAATTTATATCTATTGGAACAGCCCTCATAAATTTTTGGGGATATACCTTGCAGACTCTGCCAATTAAGCTGGTAAAGATTACAGTAAATGAGCTTGTAACCAAGGGTGTATGTGAACAGCCCAGACTTTGGGCCAGCATTCAGCTTCTACCAAAGAGAGAACTGATCCAGAATCATCACTCATAACCATAAATTTCCTTTATAACTTCTGAGGTAAGTAGCTTGCCTGTGAGTGCTTGCTGTGATATACTTTATGAATCTTACCCTAAAACCAAGCTCCTCTGAGGCCTGCAGAAACACGGCGTTCCTCTGGTGCCTCCTCCGCAGTTCTTCCCACAGGACCTCCAGCTGGCCGAGGAACTCCTCGATTTTGGTGCTTCCTGGGTGCTGTGCACGGACCAGCCCGCGGCCCTCCTGAGAAAGGAGTGTTAAACTGATTAGAGCATGTGATGACTATTAATATTTACAGAGCAAAATCCTGTGTAGACTTTATGTAAAGTTTTGGGTAACTAAACTGCCTCAGACGAAATGTCAGCTCGTTAGCTGACGAAAACACAAACCAGGCCTGTCAGAGACGCCGGTTTGCAAAATGTTGGGGATGTTTTCATTCAAGGCATCCATCCAGTGCTTGTGTTTTGAAAGAAACTGTGAATGTGTCGGTGTGCCTTGGCTTACTCTTTTGACTACCTCTATCCTGGCCCTGTTGGTGAGGATTTCTTGTTCCAGAGCGTGTTGACACCTCCTTGCTGCCTCCAGCCCCTCAAAACTGGCTATTGAACACACCTGTGTGGCCATGGACACATTGTCTTTCAGCCAGGACAAAGTCTGAGAAGCACAAGAGAGCAAACAGGGAAAAGAGTAAAAAGGCATATTGTTTAAAAAGAGGGATGTCTGAACATAGAGAAAAACAGAGTCAAAGGACGGGACACACAGGATCCAGGTGACCTGATCCATTCTGTCCTTTAAACCCATCCAAAATTTGTAAAGACATCAAGACAGTTGCTGGAAATTAGTAAACAGTAGCACACAAGTTGTGCAAAATCCCACAATGTTGTCTCATTTAAAAATGTGACATAATGTCTGTGGTTAGTTACAAGGAAAGGGTGTATTAGTGCACAAACTGCAGCGCTGACTTGACGATTCACAGCAGTGATTTCTGAGGACGAGGTCTCAGGATTTTACTCATGATGAACCAGTAATGATCATGTTTTGTAGACTGCACAGACAATTTCTAAAAGTGACTTCTGGTGCTCTGGCAAAAGTCAAGTCACCTTGTCAGCAGACACGGTGAACTTCTGGAGTTGTGCGTGAAGCTGTGTGTGGCCTCGTGGGGCAGTGGCAAGCTTGGGCTCTGCTCTGGGCTTCCCGCTGCAAAGAAAACACAGACATGTGACTCCAATTATGACTTACATAAAGACCTCTCATTATGTAATTCAGAGAGAGAGAGTAGAGAGAGAGAGAAAGAGAGAGAGTAGAGGGAGGAAGAAGCCAAACTGAAATGAAATGTCACCTTTCCCCCTTCAAATGATGTTTGACGATGACATCATTCGCGCTGGCAGGGCCATCTCCCATGGGTAAAGAGGTGTGGTTCACTGATTGCTGCTCCTGGCTTTGGTTGCCGGGTGATCGTCTACCAATCCCACATTCAACAGTACTCTGTGCACAAAAGAGTAAAAGTCTCTGTAGGAAAATTAAGAAGATCAGCAACATGACATGTGAGTAATGTTTGGCCTTTTCTGTCTGCCATCCATCGAACAAATGTTGACTGGATGCATAAACATCCCAAATGGAGGATTTTATGCACTGAGCAGTTACTAGACAACGAGCCGTTGCTGTAGCTCCCTGCTAACATGAATGTTGCAATGTGGCTGGATAGCATGGGCTGCAGCCCAGGCAGCCTCTCCCCAGAGTTTACTTTCATACAAAGGTTTGCTATTCCCAATGAATTAATCCAGGCCAGACTAAAGAGGCACGCTATTTCTGTTTGACAGCATCAAAGTTTGTAATAAAAATACTAGAGATGGCGGCATGAATTAAAATAAATTATAACTGCTTTATGAATGAACACATTAAGTCTAACAAGGCTGCCAACATGTGCTATACCACTCTGATGACTAAAAGGAGCCACTGCAGTTGAAAATTACCCTTTTTTTAAATCCCCCATCCCCACCTCTCATTAAATAGCAGCAGTGTTTTTTCAGCCTAGGATACTGATTTCCATGGCCCTCCATGCTGGCTCCGTTGAAAACTATGTAGCGGAGTTTTTAGCAAGGTCAATGCCAGAGCTATAGACCTCGTCTATGTGCAGAAATATATTTAAGATGTCAGCAGCCACTAAGCCTCTTTTTACAACCAACTGAGTGCTTTAAAGGTTGGCCAAAGGACTCTGCTGCCGGGTTTCCAATGAGAACTACATGTATCTGGAGTATTCCAGGAGAGCACAGGGGGAAATCCTGACAGTTGGTCTTTTTACTATCTGACTGTCCACTGCAAAAGCACTGTGCCCAACAGAACCAATGAAAAAAATGCATGTATAGTTGCTATTTATTCGTATGTTTTTATTCAGAAGTTTATTTTCCTCTGTTATGTCTTTCTGTATTGTTTTGTTGAAATTTACGTACCGTTTTTGAAAGAGCTGTACCTTCGATACTCAACTGCTGAACCTGAGATGCTCATACATGCTTTTATATCATCTCACTCACTTAGTATGTCTGTCTCATATCATCTCCAGGCAATCCAAAACACTGCTGTTAGACTACTGACCAGGTCTAATAGACATTCTCACATAACCCCACACTCACATCTCTTCACTGGCTCCCTGCTGCAGTTACGCTCCAATTGAAAATTCTAACTCTCACTTGCAGAGCACTGCATGATCAGGCTCCTGCTTATGTTGTTGACTTCCCTCACCCTCTCATCAGTTTTCCCCCTTAGTTCATACTCAAAATCTGCTGTCTTTCCCCTGCTCCCTTTTCAAATCTCATAGTGATCGAGCTAACCTAAACTCTGGAACTCTTCGCCTGTTTTGTAAACTCTGTTTACTCCTTTAAAAACAGGCTAAAGATGTACTTGTTTAAGCAAGATCCAGATCAAGAGATGTTTATTTGCTATTTGCACACGCACAGACAGCGAGGATGTGAAGGAACTTTCTGTGCAAAGCCCTGAAGAGTCAGCAGTTAAAAAGACAAAAGGAACCAAATAAATAAATCTGTAAATCTGCACAAACAACTGACACTCTAAAGTGCAATAAAATAAAAAAACACACACTCACAAAATAAATAAAAAGAAAAGTTAGAAGCTGTTCATACAATAAACCCTGCAAAGTGCAGTAAGATACACACTGTTGAAAAATATTACAATATACACTGAGGCAGAACACAGTAAAAACACTGTTCGTAGCAGCAGGTCTATATATGTCAGAGATTTAAAAAAAAAAAAAAAAGTTTGTTTTTCCAGACATTCTCTTTCCCTTACATCTTTTTTTTTGTGTTTTGCCATCAGTCTGACTGTGGCTGGGAAGTAACTAGTCAGACTTTTGGGTAACCTGCACCAGGATTCAATGTGACCCTATTCTGTCAGTGTAATTCTCTATATTCTGCATTGCACATTGTGTTTTTATGTTGTACTGTATTTTACACTGTACTTTGTTTTACTTTGTATTTTGAACATGTGGCATATACGGCCACATTATTTCTGTTTCTGCTTTTTAATGCCCATGTAAAGCACTTTGTGACCTTTGTCTGTGAAAAGCACTGCATGAATAAAAATTACTAGCTTACTTACTTACTTTATAAATTAAGTTTTACTTGCTTTGCTTAAAAAATCTGGTTGGCATACACAGAAAATGAGCAAATAAACTGTGAATTTAAGAAACATTCTCCTAAGCTGACATCTCTCTGTCTAACTGTATGAATAATGCAGACCACACTGTGCTAATTGTCCCGTATAACATAATGTCTCTAACATATGCCAATAAAAAGAAAGGCTGACACAAGTAAAGTCTCTGCAACAATCAGCATGGCATATACAAATCTGTCAATGCTTTAAAAGTTCAGAAATATTGAATTTACACGCAGCCAAACAGCACAAAACAGCCATTAATAATAGTGTTTTATGGAGAGGCTTTAATTTAACCATGTAATTTTCTGACTGGGCTTTTAGAAGAAGTGAGTCAGAGAGCGGGAGAAAAGTGTCGCCTCCAAAATTATGCGCGAGTTGCAGTAAACTGAAGGGGTCTTATACCATTTTTTAGATTGCCAGGCCTGTCTGAGTTTCAGAGGCACATTATCACACAATTTATATGTTAAAGCTGCAGAGCAAACAAACTACTGTGATATATTTGACACAGTGGATAACCATCAGTTACGTTCCATCCCCAAATATTTTCTTTTGTCCTTTATCTTCCACATTGACCTCCACTGTAACAACTCCTGTGGTGCACTCAACACCTCCCTTTGCCATATTTAAAAAAAGATGTCAGCAGCAGCATAAAAAAGCCATTTAATCATCAAAATCAATGTTATTTTGTATTTTTAGGTGCATACTTCTTCCTATTTGGGTACTGTTGATTCTTATCTGTTTTCTACCCATCTCCACTTCCCCGTGTGTTACTCTGCAATGTGCTATGAAGTGATGTCAGCCAAGAACTATCACTTAGCACCAAGCCCATCTGGTCCGCAGCCCCAGCATCTGGCTACAATTAGCCAGAGAAACAGACGAGAGCCATGTTTACCTCCAGTAACAAGAGGCCATACTACTGCGAACCCAGACATAGACATATAGATTAAAATGTGTGTACTCATACACATACAGATACTAAAACCTTTACAGTTATTTGTAATAAAGTCAAACTGCAGCACAGAGGGAGAGATCATGAGATAGAGAGAGCGAATGTTGGCCTGCACGCGTCATGAGTCACTATCAGCCCACAGACCTGCGCAGCTGCATCTTATACCCTTACAAACACTGCAATCAATTCTGCACACCCTGGAGCTGGAGTTAAAGTGCTGCGAAAGTATGTGACAAATTACTTTTACTGTTCAGCTGGTGGTTGAGTGCGGCGCTGAATTTGGCCTTCGGGCTCCAGGGTTTTGTTTGGAGTGTTTTACTAATCCTTCCATTAAGAGTAACGAGTGGGGCTCCCAATGTCAGTGCACCCAGGTAACTCCCAGCTCCCAGTGCAATAAAGGCAACAAACAGCAGTAAAAGGGCTCAGGATGGCTGTGCGGACAAACTCAGCACCTCTTAAGAGAACCAACTGAGCTCGGTTCAATGGCCTGAGGGGCTCCTGTCACAGGTGGCGGGACACCAGGGCCAGAAAGATCCTGAAAACAAGAGGAGGGAAACGAACGGAACCCGAAACACAGGGAGAGTGGAAAAAGTGAAGTTTTCTCTCTGCGAGCACTTTCACACTTGGCGAAACGAGGCCAAAGGCTCAATAGGGACTTCACAAGTGTTCAGGGTCAACAAGAGGAGAGAAGCAATGCATTATGGGATACTTCTGGGCTGAACACAAATAGCCACTGTGCACTCACTTACAGATTGTAAAGAGCTTTAATGTGCTAACTTAAAAGACTAAATATACACATAATTACTGCTTTTTAACATACCACACACTTAAGTGTCTGGATACCTCCTCTTCCAAAACACACTAACAGTATTTCATTGTAGGTTTATGGGCAGTGGGGTTACTATAGGCGTACCCGTGTGTTCAATAAAGTGCTGGTAGGCCTCCAAGATGAGGAATGTCAAGTCTGAGGAATCCACAGGCTACGCAGATTATCCACTCACCCTGTACTGACCCGCAGACTGTCTAGTAATATAATATTAATCAGAAGACTGAGAACTATTGTTAGAGCAGTTGAAAGCCAGGACATTATTCAACCGTAAAGAGAAATTTGGGGTCGGAGGGAAAGACTATTTGGTATGGCCTGTCATTCAACCATGTTGAACAGTAATTTTTCATGGAAACTTATGGAATTTTTATGCCAGGGTAAATAACACCTCTTAAAGCTCTTCCCCTGACTCCTAAAGGACAACATTCATAGCATTTGCGGACTGAGGTTCTTGTCAGGGGATGGAGGAGACAAGCAAGAAAAGACAGCGCTGGTGTTTGAGTTTTGGAGCCGAGTTGGCCTTCATCCTGAGAATAATATCAAGAGCTTCCTCACAACTTGGACACTGACTGATGCTTTCAAGTGCAACTAACTAGCTGGTAGGATGGAAAACCAGCAGTTATTTTGGTGCCATGACTAGAAACCACTGCTCTACAGCACATCTGACAGACTACGAAAAACACTGTCATTTAGAAAAAGCTGGTTTAGATTGTGAATCAGGCATTTTCCAAGCCAAAGGACGAAGTGCGTCACGTTTTGCAGCCGCAAACGTCGTAGGACTGGAAATGGCTGAGCTCATGGTTTGCCAGTACTGATGGCGGCGTTCTCTCCCAGCCGGTTTGTCCAGCAATAGAATGAAATACCGAAGCTACTTACCACACAGCCTTTCAAGCGATTCTGCTCCTCCTTCACCTCCTTTCCCATGATCCTTTGTGTCTCTGTTCCCATGTTGCTTTGGGGCTCTCGGGCTGGTGTCAGGGGGTCAGCGTCTTCCCTGGTGAAAGTGCAGCCAGTGGGAGGGAGTGGGGTCCTGTCGCTCCTGCAGGGCGAGCAGAGCAGGAGGTTACTGTGGTGCTGACAGCAGAGCATCACAGGCCCGCGATGAACTCCAATTATGGCTCTGAACTTTCCTACCAGTGTTTGTGTTATTTGGTTTAAATAGCTATGAAACACAGCTGATAAGACAGGCGGGATGACGTAATAGTTGGATCTAAAGATAGCCTGTGGACACGAGAGGCTCTCAGCCTGAGAAATGTTTGGAAAGCGGGAGATGTTGAAGATGGATGTCAGAACAGTGGACTTGAATAGTTCCTGACTGTATTTATTATTCTAGACATGAAAAATGTTCTCTCTTTTTTGTCCAGGTAGAGTTTAAGGATTACAATGTTATCCTTTTCCCAGCCCAACGCTTAGATAACATGAAAACTACTGGGAAAACTGAAATGAAATTTGGACTCTACTGATTTTAAAAATAATAAAAAAAATTTAAATCATACAGCACTTTTCAAAAGAATGATGCCAATTCGAACGACCCTCTGACATTTTTGCTTATACTACTTTCACCTCAAAGTACCCATTCAGTGAAAGAAACATTTAAAAAAATAAATAAATTGTCACAATTCATTGAAATTTACAAAAGCTTCCCAGGAGACAACCCTTGGTTTGACATTATTGCAAAGAATGCCATGTTTCATTATACAATCACTAGTCAATAATTCAGTATGTCAATGTCAATGACAAGTTTATTTATATAGCACATTTAAACACAACCACTGTTTACCAAAGTGCTGTACAAGCCAGAAAAACTAAACAAAAGCCAAGATGAAGACGTGGGTCTTAAGCAGTGATCTTCACCTTCACCTTTTCTTTACATCTTGATCTTGGAACATCCAGTGGCAGCTGAGTAGATGACCTTGTCACCCTGACTGGGATCTTGGAACATAAAAGTCACATAAATACGGTGTGGCTAGCCATTTAAAATCTCAAAAAAAAAAGGCAATAAGATCTTAAAATCAATCCCAAAATAGACAGGAAGCCAGAGAAGGGAGGCCAAGCCGGGCCTTATGTGGTCATATTTCCTCTTTCCAGTTAAGAGCCTGGCTGCTTCGTTTCGCACTAAGTGGAGACGGTGAAGGGATGACTTTCCTTGCCCAACATACAAAGAGTCACAATAGTATCTCTGTGGTCCATCATAGCATGGACCACAGCACACAATCAGTAAATAATTTCTTGTATTTTACAGCAGCACTGCAATGAGGCCGTACTGCTTCAGATATTTTAAAAGTCTAATGACGTAAAAAGTCTGGATTCGGTCTTTTGGCTATTAAAGTAACAATAAATTTGTTTTACAAATGCCGTAAAATGGCAAAATATTCTTGTAAAATTGTTTTATCTTAGATTCAGCAGGCAATTCAAGCTGGCAGCGGGATTTTAATCGTGAGAAGAGAACAAACCATGTGGCCAAACTGACTCCGTAAGCCAAGACATTATTCACCTAGTACAGTAATCAAACACATCAAGTCCAAAGCAGTGCAGAAAATTTAAAGATTATAAACCAAAAAGTGGGTGGTGAGTGATGCACTGTGTGGTAGTTGGTCTCCAAACATCGAGACAGACTGGTCCTTCACTTTGCTTATAATTTTTCATTGATTCAAACTCAAATTAAACGAGGCTAATCAAGAACCAGAGAAAAATCTTTAAACAAAGCCCCTTTCATCTGGAAAATGTCCTCTAGGTTTTGCAAGTGAAGACTTTTAATGTAAGGCACCAGAAAAGAAATACAGCCCAAGCTGCATGGAAATCTGCCAAGGACCAATCACTGCTACCCTTGACCTGCTGTCTTACCTGAAAACCTTCTGAAGAAGCGCCCAGCAGTCCTTCACCTCACTCTGCTTCCGTGTGACGCCAGCGGCCAGTGCAGGATGGAGATTGGACAGCTGGGACATGCTCACATCTAGCATCTACCACACACAGGCCTGCAGGTTAGGTAGAGAAGGCTTCTGCAACACGCTGTCAGGATCTGATCGAGCAGTGCTACTTTAGGCAAAAAGACGCTTCCTACCATGATTTGGCTGGCGATGTCACGTATTTCTCTATCTCCAAAGCTGTCCAGCTCTTTAGATGCAGATATGTTTTTCCTCTGAGAGAGAAGAAACATAACATAACCTGTGAGCAAATCATTAATCTCAGATCTAAGTAGTAGTGGAAAATAAATGATAGCCACTTTGGGAATTGTACCATGTTATTCATAGCGAATAACGTATTATCTGCTTGCTGGTAGAATGAGGACACCTCCAGTGCCAGCTGAAGATTTTCATGGTAGTTTTTCAAATGAGACTGAACCCTCAGCCACCTACACGAAAAAACAAACAAACGACAAAGCAAATAAGCTCAGTCTTCAATTTATCTCCAGGTTAAACATGCTTAATGCAGCACACCAGTTCAATTTGAGGGATTAAGTTCACATTTTATTGATGTGCTTCCTCCTGCTGGAGATGTTTTTGCCATCCGTCTTCCCTTGTTTCTCCAGTTTCAAGGCTAAGTGGTTGATCTCCTCGTGAAGGTTTCTGTAGAGTTGCTCATCCTGCAGTGAAACAGGGGAACATAATCCAGCTATGACCTCAGATGTTTTTACCATAAACCGCAGGAGACAAATTACAGTAAGCCATAGATAAATGAATGGGAAATCTCTACAAAATTGTAATATAAACCGTTGACATGTGGGAATGTATATATTTTTACCTCATGCATGTTGTTCAGCATTTATACTGTTGTTAATCTTACCTGTTTTAGATCTAAAATTCTCCTGGTCAGCTGCATTTTGTCAACATTTTCCTCCAGGACATTTACCAGAGACTGCTCCTCTTCCTGCTGGCACACATGAAACTCTGTTTATAGCCTTCATTTGTTAGGAACCGGACCATTATTTCTTTCCAGAGGCACCAGGATTAAACCACATTAGTCCTGCTACCAAGGTAGATACTGAACAGAAACGGCCTCCAGTGTTCGCAGAGGAACTTTGAACCTGATACTAATGCACAGAGGAAAGGATGAGTGGTAGAAAATGGAGAATACCATCTTCTCTGGGGATGGATGTTTCATAGAGTTCATAAGCAACATCCTCTGCTACATTCCCACATGTCCATAATCAATCACCAGTTCCTTTGAGCCAGACATGGACATGAGCAGAGAGATAAACAAAGGCCTGAAAAGCTTTTTGATAATGACAGGCAGATGTTTTACACCGCTGAATATACACAAACAAGAGATGTCTTCAGGATACTGAGCTAATTTCCTGTATTAGTAAGTGGTTTTTGTGGCAATTATTTTGAGAACTGGTGATTATAGTTGTCTGTCCACTCACATTGGCTATCATATTTACTCTGGTGTAGGGATGAGCCAATACCATATTCAGTATCAATGTTGGTCTGATATTGGCAAAAATCTATGGATCGGATATCGGAGAGGGGGAAATGTATAATCTGATCCAATTTATTAGCCTAAACTCTCCAGTAAATACTTAACTAAA
>JAPZDX010000003.1:7412338-7438856 GCA_029783625.1 Naso annulatus | reverse complement strand
CACAAAGGGGCTAGATACACATAATGTTCAAAGAGAGATGCCAGATGTATATAGAATCGCTTCACCTGATTTCCAATGGTGTTAGGCAGGTGTGGTGTTGGAAGCTTAATGGTGAACGTGCAAGAACATGTGGCAGGCCCAAATACATCTAGTAGTGATGTGCGGGTAGTGGGTTTGTCCACAGGCCCCGTGGGTACGTGCGGCTGGGGGGGATTCGGGTCTCACTAATTAACATATAAATTTGTAGCGGACCAGATTCGGACGGATTAAATCATGCAGAAAATACAGTATAACTCTATAATATATCACAATTATGTTTTGTATATCAATTACTCACTCTTGGTTGTCTTAAATTAAAAATTTTTATATCCTTCCAGCATTCTTTCAGCATGCACAGGTAACTGAAAAAAATGTTTGTTCCCTTTTGCTGGCAGCCTGTGGAGAGCTCTCTTAAAAAACATCCAAACTATCTAAAAACATTTGTCAAAAACTCTCAGTATATTTGTGTGGTATAATCCAAGTCTTTCATATCATGTCATATGCTCAATACTTCTAAAGCACTTTTTTGGCTGGAAAGCAACTTAATCAAACACAACCGGTTTTCTAAACATCGGTGTGCTGCGGCTCGAGTAAATATGGTTCAGCCAAAAACTGAAGAAACTCTTCTCTCTGTGCACCAGCCATTTTCAGTCTGGGATAACCTTTTAGTATTTTCGAAGAAAAGAACATAAGGATAAGCATCTAATGCCTGGGTCAGACTTAAAAATACTTTTGGCTGTTAAAATGTTCACTGTGTCAGATTAGGTGATTAAAGAGTCATAAATTCTTGCCGTGTCGTGGCCGACAGATGTGACAGACTACACATTGCTCCCTGATCAATCATTGTTTGCGGTTCACAATGTGTGTGATGTCCTGGCAAGGAAGCGCTCACCACTGACTCCTACTATTACTAAACTACTATTGAGAAGCTGTCGTGGAAGGCAAACATGCGAGTCTTTCCATTGGGAGGTCGGAAGGTGTTCTAAATGCGGCATTGGCTGTTGTCCATTATGACACACTACACAAGATGCCCGATGCTCATTGATCGTTTTCGAGCATGCCCGACGACCACGTCTTCCCGGTCGGGCTATTATCGGGCTGATATCATGTAATCTGACCTCAACATAAGGGTGAGAAATTGTTACAAAACATAAATTTGTGGTGAACTATCACTTTAAATGACCTATAATATGTAGCAAGACATTACATCCTCTTTTCAGTTACACAGGCCTACACTGGGCTGGGTATCTAATCTCAATATATTTTCGGTGTAGAACAAAATCTGCTAACAGCAACCAATATCGTTCAAACACTTACTCAAAGTTGTAATCTTTTATACTTTATCCGTTGATCTGGTAATTCAAGATTTACATCTAAATTGTTCCCACTCTTGCAGTTAACACAACATTTCTCACATTAAAGTATTATAGGATGTATTCTTTTGGTATTTGTATTTAAGAGAAATTAATTTCTTTGTATTGGCTACTCACTTGTGCCCTTGTCATGCGTGACACACTATATTCTTTGATTTCAGGGCCTCAACCCTAACTCAACACCACACAAAGATACACAATCAGTCACCAGACACCTGCATGTTCGCCTTGAGAGGAGGTCAACCTTCCCGTGAGGCTTTGTGTTCGCTCTAAGATGAAGGTTCACTGGTAGCAGCAGGGTCCACCTCACAACAAGAAGTCACAGCTTTTCTCCTCTTTTTTCCTCGCCCGTGAGTGTCAATCAGTGGCGAGTCACGGCCCATGTGACTGTAATCAAAGTGAATAGGAGAGTGAGCCAGGTGGTAATTGTGTATTATTCAACTTACAGGGAGTATGCCTGGCTGCTTTAGCCTGTTGATCGCTTATGTATAATTTAACACAATCTGTGCATGTATTATAAATGAACAGGGTTTGCGAAGTGGCAAATAGAGTGCAATTAATGTCTCGGAGCTCAGAGCGCACAGATTGACTGTCTTTAGCCTATTTTTCCATCGCTCATTTCTCTCCTTTCGTCCTTTTTATCTCCCCCCTTCTCTTTCACTTCCCTCTTTCTCTCCCCTGTTCCCCAACCTCTCCTGTCTCCCTCTTTCTCTGGGAGTCAACTTTATAAAGGAGTATGAGTGAGAGTGAGTGAGTGAGCACTCTGGAGGCAGTCAATACCTTATCAACTCCTGCCGAACGCTGACACCTTGACGTCCTTGACAGCAAATTATTACTTTTTCATGACGCAACCAGGTGCAATTACAGCAACATCTTTGCGCTGTATCCTGCTGCTCCTGCAACTGTCAAAAGGCGTTCCTGGTGGGATCCTGGAGGAGCTGAGACATCAGTCTCTCAGTCCCTCCCAGATCTCTGCAAAGACAGACTGACAGACAGGAGCGAGGTGGGGGGACAGAGTGCAAAGAGAAAATAGAGGGAGCCATTCAAACATGCCCAAAGATTCAGTAAATAGTTGCATTCTACTCAAATTCCTTTTTCTGGGAACACTAAGACGTTTGTTTGGAGGCCTGTTGACTGACAGCGAGAATGTGACGGAGTTTTGTTGTTGTTGTTCGTTCGATGCAGGTAGCGAGCTAGCTGCTGCTGCTGCTAGCAGCCTGGTAAACAACTGTGTTTGTAATGTCATCACACGCTCCTCGCTTTCCTCGCTTCACACTGTAAACCCTGTAGGCTTGATTATAAAGTTTAACCACACTTTAACGCTCAACAACAGTGAGGAAAAAACACCAGGTAAACCTCAATTAAGACTTCAGAGTGTCACTTTCTCCCCGTAGCGCAGCAGCAGAAGAAGAGAACACAAAGAGCCCACAAGCCTATGATGCCACCCCTGCGAATATGGGGATGCTGGGTGGTGGGGGAGAAACTTTGCCATCCTGGAGGTGGATGTTGCCTCATGTCTCTTTGTGTGTTTGGTGTGTCCCCTGGTTGGGAGCAGAGGGGGGAGACATGAGGGTGGCGCTGGCAATAGTGTGTGTGTGTGTGTGTGTTTGTTGCTATATGTGTGCCATGGAGAAGAAGGACAGGTAAGAGGAACAGAACAAACAGTGAACGTGCTACAGAGACACCTGAGAGTCTCGTCTTTCATCTCAGACTCATCATCCACTGATCCTCACCCCTCTCCCTTTACTTCCTCCCCCACTCAGCCAATTTCCACACTTTCCCTTTTACACTCCTTGTGCCTCGCAGATATTTTTTTTTATATAAACACACACACACACACACACACCTGACTTATGTAGGTAATGACACCTCAGTGAGCAATTGGTTTTTCTCGGCCCTCTGTGTGTTTTTTTTCTCTCCTCCTGTCGCCCTCCCTCCCTGCCTCCCCCCCATCTCACTTCAAGCACTGCCTTCTCTCTCCTGTACTCCCTCAGGCCTCCCTCCTCCTCCCTTCTCCTTTTTCCTGTGGTGTCAGACACAGATTTATTCTGTCTGTGATGCGTGTAGAGCAGAGGAGTGTGAGTGAGTGGGGGGTGAGGGTGTGGGGGGGGGGGCAGGGTCAACGGGAGGGTGGGAGTGTGTGTGTGTGTGTGTGTGTGTCAGGGATTACTGAGGAGAGCAGACAGCAGTGAAAATATTTGCAAGGCACCGAGGGGAGAATCTGCTTCCTCTGGTGAAAGCTTTCCCAAAAAAGGAGCTCTCACTCTTCACTCTGCTGCCCTCTGACTTGACCTCAGCACCTGGTCCAATGGCTCTTAGAGGCCGTTAGTTCAACAACTGAGAGCAAAACCCAGCTGATGTGACAAAATTAAAGTAATGCTTCAGTTAACAGTACAGTGTATAGTGCTTTTAGGATTTGTGTTCATGAAATATTGACCCATAGGGCCTGTAGTAAAACTGCATAAAGCAGCAGTCATGTGTGTTAATGTCTCCAGTGTTACTTAACAAATAGTGTGACAGCAGTCGCTCAGCAGGGCTCCATATGACAAAGGTGGCCCTGGAGTCAACACGCTTTTAAAAGAGCTCCGGTTTCATGGTGAAGTCATCTAAGGAAGAGATTTAATGTGTTGCAGCTTGAAATCAGAGATAAATTCTGTACAGGCTGGGTGGTGTTCACAGAAGGCTGGATGGGTGGAGTTCAAGGGGTTTGGCTGACTTTAAAATGCCATTTCCTCATATTGCTGGGTGAGTGGCTCTGAAAGTGTGTGATTTATGTACGCACAGACTGTCCGACTATGACACTGCCAAAATGTTAACTGAGTTCAGCTGAAACATTTACAAATATGGGTAATTTTTATTTTAGATTGTTATTTGTCAGAGAGAGAGAGAGAGACAACCTAAAGTAGGTGTAAAAAACCTTCAACATATTTACAGCATAGAATGAAAATCTCACACTGTAACTAAAACATTTATATCAGAACATTAAAGTGACTATGAGGAACTTACTAGCACCTACTGTCGTAAAGATCTTTGCTAGCGCGTGCCAGGCAGGCAGAACTGGGCATGACACCAGCAACACGTGCGTTTGTGAAGTGAAAGAGAGACAGCAGGAGGGATTGCAATGAGGTAATGTATTTATACGTGAGAAATAAGTTATAAGTTATATTTTCTGTAGGCTAACCTTACACATCCATTTGCATTCAAATTGCACGCTAAGGTGCAAACTAACAGCTGTAGACATAAAATATAATTACGTTATTGTCATTGCACAGAACAATGAAATTTTTCAAAAAGAAAAAAGTTGTTTCATCTGAGTTTGTGGGGATTTGAGGGTTACAGGAAAATTTATAATCATCAGATGAAACATGGGACTATTTCATAAATACTCAGTCATAGTTCATCACAGTCACTTTAATGCATAACTTGTAAAGATCTAAAATGGATTAGGTCTTGCAGCCACGTTGAACAGAGAGTATCCTTTGATTTCCCAAATAAATAACACAAGCTAGAAGAATTATTAGCATATGATGCACTTTGTAGTGTCACGCACACACTGGCTTGGCCTTTTCAGTTTTTACATAATGTGCAAATGTTTCTCATGTGCACAGCATACTGCCTCCTGGCTCAAGTTTAATATCCTTTGATGCAGAGAGGGTTATCAATCTTCACATATAACTCAACATTACAGATAATATTTAAAATTTTTCCTGAAATGCCAAATTATTTCTTTCGATCGTGCCTTTAAATGCTGACAATGAAAAGGTGGGTGTTAAATCTCCTAAATGAAGCTCTAAGTGCATGAAATTTATCAAAAAGTTTGTACACTTTTTAAATCTTTAAAGTGAAAATGTGCGTATGCTGAAAGTCTCTGTCTTGCACTTAGCCTGTAAACATTTATAAAGGTTGGAAAGTTGTTTGCTCACAGAGTCAGCGTCAGATTAGATTTGAACCAGGTGTCTCACCTCTGCCAACCGAGTCAGATTAGGCTACTGTAACACCTTCCTTATGTTGTTTACCTTGGAAGTCCTGCCTCCCCACAGCTCTCTTTCACATCTTTTGTGCAATGTTGAACTTTACTTTCCACTTTCCTTACAAATAATTTAAGCCTCGGCCTTGCTCAGAAAGCCGTTTATTTGTGTCATGATGGCTGTTAAAGAAAAGCAGTTTCTGACCCGATGGCGGATATCATTACCTCCCACGATGATAATAAAGTCCTGATGCTTTTGCACCACAGGCTCTGGTTGGTGATCACCCTTGTATCTTTCATTTTATAAGCGTCTGTAAATACAACTTGGAAGACTTGTTCAAGGGGTGATGTCACCGAGTCTGCCCGCATGAAAGCAGAGTGATAGCTGCGGCGGAGGAGAGAAGAAGCACGGAAGCTTGAGGGGGTCTGTACTTTTCCACTTCGTGTATGTCATCTCAAAGGCATGATCGGCCCGCTGGTCAAGTTTCTGTACAGATAAGATTGAGTTTTTTCGCTCTGGATCACCATCAAAAAAGAAAAGATTTTAGGCTTTGAAATGAATACTTAGGCCCACTTGACATGTTATGTCAGGCATGCTTGGACTGAGCTTTTTAGTAACTAGACAGTACACAGAAAGCTCTAACCCCCAAATCGGACACTAATCCAGTTTAACGATACTCAAAAAAATCCATTAATTTAAGGAAAACTTACTTCTTAAGTCACTGAATCAAGTCTCTTTGTTTGTTTTATTGTTATGGCTAAAATTTCTCTTAAATGTTGGATGTCAGGCCTGGGTCATCACCAAATGATCATTTGTCCCATGGCCCAAAACTCTTTATTTTACATTCTTCCAAGATGGACAGATAGAGCATGAACACCTTATCTCAAAATATAAGGTTTTGAAGCAGCATGAGCATCATTATAATCTTCAGCTAGTATGCAGTGAAGTCATATATTTTTATTCATGCTTATCTGTTGATCAAAATAGCTTTAAATTCCTTTGTTCTTCGCTCACAAGTCTGAGCCCACATCTTGACAATGAACCAGCCTCTCAGATGGCTGCCTGTGGGCTTTTGTACTCCAGACACTGAAGCTAACACACAGAATTAACAATGAAATGATTTTTGCTTGAATGGAACAACATGACAGCTGCTGTTTATGGATGGAGAGAAATACAAACACATTACGAAAGACCCATTTTCGACTTTTACTGCATAATGTCCACAGGGGTTTCTCGAAAATTTAATCCAACTCAAGTCTATTCAGCCGTTATATTGAACGAGTTGAAACATATGACATAGCTTCAATTAAATCCTCTTAAAAACATAAAAGCTGCAACCCTGAAACTTGTCAGTTAAAGCATCAAATCCTTTAATCACTGATTTAATACTGAGATACTTGTTGAAACCTTGTTTGACGCTCACCTGAGGCTATATTTGACCTAATGAGACTGCATACTTATCAGCTGACGTTCACTCACACCTGTGGTGCTTCATCCTGGGAGTCCTGTTTCACACATTTCTCCTGAACATGTCCACTCTTATCACACCTATAAAGAGCCCGAGCAAGCTCAAGAGCTGGATGACATCACATGCAATAAAATGCCATCTTAGTCATTCAGAGAGAGACAGAGTGCCAAGTTTGTCACACAGAAAGAGACAAGCAAGGGCAATGCAACTCAACCGTTTGCTATGACGCATATATTTTTTAACTCCATCAACTGTGGCAGCATTGTTAAAGAAAAAAAAAATCCCCTATATTAGATATGCTCCCCCTCCTGAATATCTTGGAATGTTATAAGTCACATTGGTTGTCATGCGGAGTGGCTTGTTGAAAGGTAAATGCTGCACTTACATCAATAATACAATGATCCCGAGTGTTCTCTTGGCGCATTCCCACATGCAAACATTCAGTCTGTAATATTTGATTATTTTATTTTATTTCTGGGCTGCAGGCTCCTTGATGACAGAGTAACATGCATGGGGTCATTTAAGAGTAGAAGAGACACTGGGAATAATTTAATTTTAATGGCTATAGAAAAGAAGTTTTGGAATTGAAAGAATACATTTAATTCATAATCACACAAGTCACATTCCTTCAGGGGAGCTATGTCAGTCTGTCTGCTGGTCAGTCAGTCAGTTGAAGTCCTTCTAGGCAAGTCCCACCGCTCACACCAGACAGTTATTTTGAGCTAATGAGGCTATTATTTAAAGAAATGAGCGAGAGTCACGATTGTACTTTCCACCTGCTTGTATAGAATTGCCAATCAAATCTGAGAGAAAACAAAGCCTAAAAAGTTTGGTGACCTTGCCTCAAAATAAGGTTTAAAATGCATTTTTCCCACAAGTTATACTTCCGCTACACATGTGTAAGGTTTCATGAGAATTACTTCTTTTATGGCTTAACACAGTGAGTCAAGTCATGGCAGGAAAGGTTTCCCATTTTGGTTGCTGTAAAGCAAACAGGACTTTGTAAGGGTGGTGGAGCAGGACATGTGTCATGCAGCCATTGTTTCCAACATTACAGACTTCATTCAAAAGGCCTAAAGTGGTTTTTCATTAAACACTTAAAGTCTAAAACATCTTAACAACTGTTCAATGGATGATCATGAAATTTTGTACAGATGTTAGTGATTCCCAGAAGATAATTCTTACAGACTTTAACAATGATCTGACTTCTCCTTTAGAAAACTCACAAGGTCAAAACTTGCCTTATACTTTTTATGCCCAAATACCTGCACAGCTAATGACTTGTTTCGACTCAGATCAGATAACTATTGGCCACAACACTGAAAAATACATCAGGCACTGAAGTACGTTTCGATTTCAGGGGCGCTAGCAACATGCCTCCATCTGTCAGGTGGTAAGTTCACGTTGGACCAGACTGAAATATCTCAGTAACTGTCGGGTGGGTTGGTTGTCATGAAATTCTGTTTGAACATTCATCGACTTTGGTGATTCTCTGGCTTCCAACACTGCCACCAGGTTGGTATACGGTGAAATGTGACAACAACTATTGGGTGTATTACAATAAAAAATGTGTCAATAATTTGTGTAACCCGGAGGAAAAAATGGATGTAGCTTCAGGAGCTCTAAACTTTTCATTTGACACCAACATCAGGTCAAAAATGTCATATCAGTTCTTTGTTTTATGACAAAATACCTGCAAAACTACTCACGTTCACATTAGCTTCAGCTGTACTTTGTGTTTGGTAACTAATTAGCAAATGTTGGCAAAGTTTTCTGCCAACTAAGATGATAAATACGGTATGAAAATTATTCTTGTTAAACATCAGCATGTTGGCATTGTCATTGTAAGCATGTGAGCATATATGTTAGCTTTTAGCTAAAATCTTAAGTTATTTACATTAGTAATTTAATTGGAGTGTAATAGCTCAAAGCTGTAGAGAAAAACAGTTCAGTCTCTCTTTGCTACAGATCAGCCTCAAACGTAGGAAACACAAGAAGCAGGCGTACACTGTGTCATAAAGGCCTTTATTGTACTTTCCGCCGAGTGCAATTTGAAGCCACCCACAGGTGGCGGTCCGGCTTGGTTGAATGGCGAGATGAGATCACTCCATCATGTGACATCATTGGTTCACGTGGTAACTGTGCTCCGGCAGCAGGAAGCAATTTTTCGTATATCAAAGGTTGAATAACAGAAAAAAGCTGTACCGTATTTTTGCCCTCTTCAAACGTATCACTCACCGTGAGAGGGAGACTTAACCTTTGACCTCTGATGTCATTGCAGCGGCAAGTTTGGTGCCTTCAAGCCTTTATTTGGACGCTTTGTTGACCTGGTGGTGTCATGAATTAATCACATACAGGAACTTTAATCATGTGATGCAGTCTGCCTTGAGTATATTGCTTGCCTGTGTGCCTGACATGTGAATCACTGTGTGTTGCCAAGTGGAGAGGCGTGTTATACCTGCGGTCTGCAGACATCATTATAAAGGTAAAGCCTCATTTTTACATTTAAACATGTCCAGACATTTAATGAGTCTGCTTTATCATCATGATGCACTTAAAACCTCTCAAGAAACACGATATAATTTTGTTTCAGTTAAACCAAAGTACGTCTTGAGTCAGTTTTGAACACCGTGTTGCATTACAGATTAGTTTAATATTATGGCTGAGGTCATTCTTCTCTGCCATTTTCTAATTGGAGGTAAACAAGAAAATAGCAATAAATACACAGACAACTTGGAAAAACCTTCACAGATGTTCTTGAACCTTTATGAAACGCAGTGATGTCTTTATCTCGCCATAAAGACATCATTAGCTACACTTTACCTCTCAGAGTCTGGATTCAATACAGGACAGGCGAATGTGATTTTTTTTTTTTCCTGCTTTGACAAAGATGAATGCCTGCAGGGCTTTACATAACAGACCGGACCTACCTGAAAGTTCTGCGTTATTGTTTGCCTCACTCATGTCACCTCCTGTTAGTGGAATGGATGAGCTCATTGCTGACACCAGTTTGAGCTCTGCATGGTTTGTTGATGCCAAAATTCAGCTGACACTATAACAAACACCCTAACACCAGTGGTATACTTTTACCAATGGAACTGAGAGACAGAACATTGTTTGTCTCTCGGAGTTGAATGACAGTTTATAAAACATTAAAAGATGAAAACAAAATTTTAATTTGAGGACCATTTTGTGGTTTCATAAAACAATCATTTACATTATACTTCCACATAACCTTTACCTCACTGCAATGGTACCGGTGACAAAGCAGAAACTGTTACATAATGACACTCACAAAGTCCTATTCACCAGCAGAATAACCCAGGCTGCTGTCGTTGCTCACACGCCTGGATAAAAGTGTGAATGTCAGGCCAAGGTTGTCATAACACGACAGCCAGTGGTGAGAGGAGTAAGTGAAAATTCATACTTAAGAATAAATGTACAATTACTTCCATCAAAAAAATGCTCAAGTTAAAGAAAAATTACCATTTCAGAAACCTTCTCAAGTACAAATAAAACAGGTACCTGCTAAATAAATTACTCATAGTACAAGTTACTTTACATTTTGATATTAATTTATAAACAATTAGTATTAATTACCATTTTTTACACATAAAGGCCTAACAGAGCACTATAGCTGAAAAAAGATTATTTTCATTATCATAACATCAAAGGTTAACATTACACATGAAAAATTAACATAGCTAACATTAGCGAGCTAACTACATTTTTCAAGTACATTATAACTGCATGTGGCTACAGAGGTTAGAGGAAGAGTTTAGAAAAGATCAGATCTCTGTGTTTCTCAAGAGGCACGGCAAACACTTCGTCATGTACAGTAAGTATTGCCTTTTCAAGATTTTGGTTTAATAAACGTGTAAACAGATTTCACTGGGAGCCACTTGTCGTTTTGGGTTTTTCTTCGTCATCGTCACATCGTGGTCAAAAGACAGGTGGTGCCTCTTTTCGTCCAGACAGCTGACAACTTGCTTACATCTATAGCAGAGCTGCCCCTCATGCCTACGTGCTCGCCCTCGCTACATCCAAACTTTTAGAGCAGCTCAGTTGTGACAGAGGTATTTGGCTAATAGTGAAACAGAAAGTAGACAACTCTGTAAAAATATACTTGAGTAGTAGAGAAGTACAGCTTTAAAAAAAGAATATTAAAAGTACCTGTTCTTTAAAAAAACAAAAAAACAAAACAAAAAAACAAAAAAACTACTTTTTTACCCATGTATGCTACTTGTGAAGAGTTACTACCCACTCCTACTGACAGCAAGTGAATAAACAATGTTTTGCACATTTCACGTCAGACATATATTCACAAAGTGCAGCAGACTGCATCAAACTTTATTCAAGCATCACATGGGGATGTTGGGAGCAGATGCAAGTGTCCTCAGATAGGGTGCGGGATAACAATTGGGTTTGAAAACAGGTGAAGTGCGATCCAAGAAACAACTGTCCCAACTGTGTGGAGGAGGGAGGGGTGAGGTGGGGTTCACTTGGGGCAAAAATAGCAAGTGAGCCACATAATTAAAGTGACAAAGGTTAAAATACTTTTTGCTGGTTGTGTCTCCTTTTGCACTGAAATGTGAAAGACCCTGCAGAGCACTGATGATTACATCTCACTGTACATGGCGGAAAATAACTCGCAGTTTCACCATCATGCAAACACAGGAGAAGCTGAGTCAATAATGTGATATCATCCAAATCAAACAGAGATGATGTAGACACACAAACATGCAGGAAAACAACCTTATTTGCCTCCGAATCAGATTGCAGAGATTGATAAATCCACAAAATAAATAACAGTGACACATTAATGTGACTAAAATCTGCTGTGTGGTTCCTGTTCATTTTTTGGGGGTTCTTTCCTCACATTATCCCAAATGTTTCCAACAATGTTCAATGTCAGAGAAATTCAGAATTTAATTCAAAATCACGTCAGATAGATTTTAATTTGCAAGGAAAGACAATAAAGACAGCAACTCCCATGATCCCAAGCTACTGCACTCATCATTGAACATCTTTTGTGTATGCTGTTTGCATGTTGCATGGTGTTTTTAAGTGCACTTTCACACCTGTCCTATGCTGTGCAGTGAAATTAAGACCTGGAGAGTTTTCTACCTCTAATTTCTTTTTGTTTGGGGCACTTAGAGAGACACAAATCTAAAAAAAGAAAGAAAAAAAACCCTCTTCCCGGTCTGTCTAATAGCAGCACTCTGTCTTCCAAAGAGAAGAACATGTGGCAAACCTGCAGTTTTTAATGAAGCTTAGTAAATACGGAACTTCGTGGTAAGCTTGCACTTCACCAAACTGAACTCACCATAATTCTCAGAAAATCATAAACCACATTACAATCCCATTCAATCACTGACAGAAAATCTGATTACAATTGCAAAACAATGACAGAATTCTGTATTATACTCTCTTAGCCTCTCCTGCTGCCCAGTCACTTTGGACGATTTTATGAACAGTGTGGAAATGATAATACCCCATTAAATTACTCATCTGTTTAGGATTTTAAGCTTTATTCAATAACCTGCCTCCCTGAATGGCCACATGACTTAGCTTATAAAGTATGGCTTGTTGGTTAATTGCTAATTGGAAACATAGCCTAACCAATAAAAAGCTGCTACAAAGTACTAATTTTACTCCTAATTCAGAGCGATTCAAATGAACCATGAGCGAGAAAATGAGCTAAGGCAAATACCAATCGTCTTCTTTAAAAACTCACAGAGAGGAGCTCTGTTCATTTAATAACCCCCAAATTAACGGAAAATGTATGATTCAATCATCTGGCCGCAGAGTTAGATCATGCTCTATGACATCATTCTGGACGGCTGAAAGCTGTTGACCTAATCCAGCTATAGCGGAAGTCAAATCAGTACACTTAACATCCAGGGAGTATCTCTACATGATGTAGTAAATCTCTGACCTTGGCTGGTAAATGCACCTTTTTGTAGAATTTAAAATTGTAGCAGCAAAGACATTAGATAGGCAGAGTATTAGAATTTTTTTAAAGCTGTTAGCACACCACCACCAATTCTGGGCCAATGAAATTCAAATACTTGAAGTGGAAACTGTGGAAGAACCTCAAGAGGACACCCATTACAGTCTAAAACATGGAGCAGGCGGAAATAATGCTGCAGAATTAGTCCAAACCGACACAGTACTTGTTTTTTGTGTAAACATCAACAAGCTTTTCTTTCCTCTTCCGTTCATTTATTGGTTTATTTTGCATGGAGTTGGTTTTAGTGTTTATAATAACAGCCCGCTTAGGACTTTTATTAGCCATGGTGAAGAGAAAGGTTAACCAAATGAGCCATTTCCAAGTACAGGGAGTGTTTTTCTCTGCCACAAAGCATTGCAAAGGTCTTCCATCATTGGACCTGCCCAAAAATACCGAACAACAGTTGGTTTTAGCAGTTGTTGACTTGCAGAGCTATGCTGCAGTTGGTCAACTCCTGTTCTCCATGTCAAGGCAGAACAACAGATAGACACCACATGTGTTGGCTATAAAGTTTGTAAAACACACCACTAAGCAAATGTGTTAAAGAGTGGCTCAGCAGGGTCAGATGGGTGACGCAATCTGTGCAAATGCTGTCAGGTGGGATGGCAGGCCGAACAGCCTGGGTGGAACTCTGAGGGGATTACAGAGACTTTCACTGGGCTGAGCTGGAAACTCACGTTTGGCAACTACTATGACCTAAAGACAGATGATGTAAAAAAGAAAAATTAGTATATGTTTAAGATGATCAGAGTTTATAATATGATTTTAAAACCTGGACTAATAAAGTCAGCTCTGCTCTTTTTGTCTTTTTTGTGAATGGGCAGAATATTTGCTCTATCATACACTGAGGCCAGGCACAACATCTAGTAAGGAAGGTGTATGCGTGCCTCAGTGTGATATTGCTGTAATACTGCGTGTCCCATGTCATTATGTAATGTGATGATTGCATATTATAGCTCAGAATACAAAACAATTACCCCAAATAACATCCTGCATCCCAGACATGTGATCATTTAAATAAATACGTCCAAGTCATTTCCAGAAAATCCTGGGTCCACTTCCAGAGAGAAAAACATCATCCAGCTGCAATTGTGTAACTTGGTGCAAGAAATACACTGCTGATAGCTACAATTCAGACGGTCAGAATTCAAAATTTTTTTTATCTGCATCAGACAGGTCCAGATGAAGAATACAACAAACCTGAAATAGGATTTTTGCTAGAAATCATATCTGTAGCGACTCTCGAGAGGAAGACCTAGATAATTTCGCTGTCAGAGTGATGATAATCTTAGCAACCACTGGACCTACAATGTGCTGAAATCTGCTTTTTAGACTGTGTCCATCTGTGGTCTATAATCACCTATCTGAGCTCTGAGGGGCAGCCAAGGGCAGCTGTCGTTTGGACAGCTCCAGGCACAATCTCGCCATTGTGCATGACGTGCAGCTGGCACGGTGCTGGAATGTACACACAATGAATCAATCAAAGCCCCTCCTGCGTGGACGAGACCTGGGCGATGATATGGGCAGATCCATGGCAGCTGTAACAAGGCTACTCGGTGCCATAATCCTTTTACAAGGCTATACTTTCACTTCAGCCTAAACCCGCCCCTTTGTAATCTGATGCTTTTAAGAATTAGGTTGCAACACTGAGTTGCACGATGTGTTGAATGTGCAGTCAGACATCTGAAAAAGGGCTGTTTGGGGCGTTCCAGATAATTTCACAGTAGTAGGGGACAGGCTTTACATGCTACAAAACAGCATGTTCACCTGAGCTGTTTACAGGTATCCTTGCATCAAATCTCCAGGACCTCAGTTACAGTAGGATAAGGTCATTTATGCCCATATGAGCCCCAGATGAGGGCTAATCTGTTCTCCAAGCCAGGCAAGCTGCCCAAGAGCACATTCTTATTTATTGACAGCATTGAGCTGGAAGCAGTGCTTGCAAGCGGAGCAACTTTTCTTTATAACAGCCACAAAATCAGACCTTAAGAACTTCCCAATTTAACCTCAGTCTAACTCAGGAGTAAGCTGAGGTTGTATGGCTTATTTAGCGGTTGAATACACTGGCTTTGCACCAGAGAAGCTGGGTTCCAGCCTGTGAAAGTATTCTTTAACTATGCTTAAGTGTTTTTAAACACTCTGACACTTCAGCACTGAAATCTCCAGGGATGCTGCTTAGTAAGTGACCGTTTTCTGGCAAGTCCTAATGTATGGCTGTTATGTGAGCAGCCAACACAGAGTATCCCAAGTGCACCTCAACTAGATTATGTGATCACAACATCTAACCAGTAATTTTGGGGTAGGGATCAGACTCTTGAAACATTTTGGGTAGGAGTTTCACTTAGGCCTGTGATGGGCAGCTGAACTGCCTTATGAGCCGTTCAAAACATGTGTGATAGCACCATCTACTGTTACAAGTGTGCTGTTGTGTATGACAAAAACAGTCACATGGGTTACTTCAGCTGTAAACAATGACAATGGAGGTTTCTTCTGCTTGCTCCATCATCCTACTTCACTGTTAAAACACTGATTCCCAATATAAACATTAATATAACCGATCCCCCTATCTGATTGTTACATTTTAAGAATATTAGAGGCCTGTGGAGGTCAAAGTGCCAAATATTTATAAGAAACAAAAAACATAACACATGAAAAAAAAAAAAACTTTTATATATGTTTCCTTAAGTAAAATTTGTATGTTTTATTCCTTTTCCTTTTAGTCATCTTTGACATTTCAAATTTATATTGGGGTCCAGGTGTCCCAGGTAGTGGGTTTACTTTGCATCAACTGACAAGGCCAAATGTCTACCAATAACATCAAAAGCTCGGGTGTCATTGATAATAGACTATTAACAATGACTCCATTCAATTCAAGTGCACCAGTAAGCCACAACAGAGGGACAGGAAGTCTGCATAAACAACACTAGGGTTCTGTGCTTTGTTTGTGAGAAGAAACTGAGGCCAAACTGTTGGGAAATATTCACCAAAAAAAAGCATAATATCAGTGAATCTGCATCCTGCTGACCCTTCCTAGTAGAGTTGCCCTGTAATCAAAATCTAGAAATATTTGGCTGCTTTAACTATTTTTGCTTTTTCTGTGCTCACGAGGCACATTTCTCTGTGTTAAATCAGAAATAAACTCACGTGGTGAACCTGGGGGAAGGTAGTGCCATTTCATCACAGACTGGTGTCTAAAGTCTTTGGATTTTAATAAAAATGCTGTTCCCATTGTACTCAATGACAACATGAAACAATAGGTCTACACATGAAGAGATAAAGGTGAGGTGTGTGTCAACGATGTTGATCCAGGGCCACCAGTTTAACAAGCTGATTGACGTTCAGCTGCCAAGTGTAAAGAATCCATGGAAGGAAACTGTGTGAAAACATCATTAATACTAACCTGTATCTCAGCTGTCAGTAAAGGTTGCTTTAGGTAAAAATTCAGAAGTTCACAAAGCCTTCTGATCGTGTGAAAATGTTAGGGTGGAAATATCCGCTAGGGGGAGCTGGTGGGCCATTCTCCTCCCAATACGTCACAAGGGAGTCGGTAGGGTTCCCAGTGGATACCACTGCCTTTCTAAACACCAGTTAACCACAACCGACAACACCTGAAGGTAGCTAAACCAAAAACTTTATTCCTCTGCTGATAAAACGGTGTGTTAACTAACCACCTCGTTACTTTGCCAAGGGTGAAAATAAACGCCACTGTGTTATCGTTGACTCTTGCCGGTCGATTTTATTCAGTTCACGTTAGCTAGCTAACAGCTAAGTAAGGTAGCTCACATAGCTTAGCTTACGGCTAGCTAGCATCAGCCTCTCCTGTTGGACAGTAGGTTAGCAAACAGCTGGATACAGGGACGGTATGTCGTTTCTTGGTTAGTGTTTAGGTTGATGTTGTGAGACAAGAGACCACGGCGGTTGTGGTTGTCCGTCACAGGTGTGTACTTTTCCTGTTTGATGGCTAATATTGGCTAGCTAACGTTAGTATATGAGGCGTTAACTTAACCGGATCGTTGTAACGTTAACGGCGTTACAGCTCAATGTCACCGGGTCTGAGTTGCCTTTATTGATCATTAATATATGCTTACACTGTGTGCATGATTTACCTCCCTGTTACACAGGTTGTCTTTAAAGCCGCTGTGGTGTATAAGATCCCAGCGGCATGGCTAACTTAGTCCTCTGCTACTAACAATATCCTGTTCAGTGGGTCAGGAGGGTGTAGAAACTGCCTTTCACCCGGTGTAGCCCTCACAGAGGTGTCTCTGTTCTCTAGAAGCGATACTGATTGTGAAAGAAAAATGCATTTTCATCATGAAGTGAAAACTACGTCAAACCCGTTTTAGGTAACGTTACTGCAGCTAAATTGCTGCAATAGTTTCCTCATGTTGTAAGTGTGTTTGCATTTACATGAGTTACTTTTCCCCAGGTGGGTTCTTGAGTTTGCATGGCAGCTCTAAAACAAAGACTTCAATGATTAACGTGCCAGTCACTTATATTAAGTGACTTACACTAGCCTGTTGCCAAGGTCTGCCCTGTGTTGCTCCTCAGAGATGTGTGGTCTTGAAATAGAAAGGTTTATGCTGAATGGTCTCTTGTGGGTTTATTTTTAATGGCAAAAAGAAGTTGGGGGTCTGTGAGAATGTGAGTCATGAGCAGGGGCACATAAGGTTTAGCAAGAGGCAGGTTCTCTCTTGTTTTTTAGAAGTTGTAGGATGTATTTGCACCACATTATGGTAATTGAATAAATATTAATCTGTTTGTTTGGACTTTTTTGCTCTTATTGTGTTAATGTTTTAGTGTTGGAAACTGCATTGCTGACATACAAGCTGCCATTAACCTCCAGGATTTACAGATACTTGTCTTCAATGTGCTTTTTTGTTCGTGATACATTTTAAAATTAGATATGACCATCCCAAATTGGATCCGCACTGCCAAGAGTGCCAAATGACTGTTTTATCGTCGCTCGATTAAAATAGATTTTTTTTAATAGATTAGCAACTGTCTTATAACACTGTAGTAACCAGTGAGTTTATTGTGAGTTTGTAGTGTCGCTCTAAACAGTTGCAATGTTAATTGAATGATTCCATGTGAACTACTTGTTTTTTTAGTGCAGTGGGAGGGTACAGGAATGAAAGTGAAGAGAAAGAAAGAGGAGTGGTAGGTGTGGGTCTAATCACTTCTTAAAATACTCTCCCAGCTTAGATAATACAGGAGCTTGTGTGCCTGTCAGCAACAGCAAAGCAGAGCAACTCTTGGCCCAACAGGACAAACAGTTCCCCTTTGTGTTCTCCTGATCTCCTCTCGCCCTTTTGAGCTCCTAGCACGGTGTTTCTCCTCTTGTTGTTGTGATCGCAGGTTTCAGTGTGGTTGGCTTGATGGGATCCAAGCAGGCGACAAAGTGATGGTCTAAGGACTCGCAGTCACAGAGGTGCTTGCGCGTGGAATGTTGCGCTGGTCGGTGCACCTAGAAGGAGGGCCGCGGAGAGTCAACCATGCTGCTGTGGCGGTGGGGCACAAGGTGTACTCCTTTGGAGGCTACTGCTCTGGGGAGGACTACGAGACACTCCGTCAGATTGATGTGCATGTCTTCAACACAGGTAAGTGCTTAAATATACATGTTGAGGGTTCCCATCTGTTGTTTTCAGCTGTGTGTGTTGACGCTGAATGCAGCTATTGTGAGAGCTGACTCGTTCAATCCTTTTGCATTTTTCTGACCGGAAAAACAACATCATCAAAACAAAAATGAGAGAAACTTTCAAGTCTCACATGTACTCTGACTTGCAAAAAGTGTTTGAATTTTACATCAAGACCACATTGAAATCTTAATATATAAACTAATGTAAAAAAGTTTAAATTCTTACTTTTCAGTGTAGGTTTCTGTTTGTACCCAAATCATTTGGATCTTTTAGTTTAGTTTATTTTGGCCATTTTCCAACTTACAAAACTCAGACACACTGGTAGATAGACAATAAATAAACATTAAGTTGTAGTAGCAGTAGTAGGTCAAAAGTCATTCTCTTTTTAATGCCCTGTGTTTTCTCTGAAATGACGCAGGAAAATATTAGTTTTGATGTAGTAAGGAAAAGAGAATGCCTGGAGTTTGGACCTTCCCCATTTCAACTGTAGCTTGTCACAGCTGGCAATTAAAAAACGAGCTTTCCATTGTGGTTTGTGAAAATTTCTGATAGTTGTTTTCCGTTGCAGTCTCACAAACACAGATGTTTTATGTAAACGTATAAAAGTGGTCCCATTTTGTCCTTGTAACCCATTTTATACATTTCTTTTCCCATGTGTGGTCAGCCACCTGCTTTAGTGTTTTACAATGTTTTGAAGTAGCTTGAGCTGTTACTGTTGCTGCACCATGACAAGATTTGTGGAACCAAGCCTTGAGAAAGACATCTTTGGTTGATTGAAATGGAAACGGGACCACCTTAACCATTGTTTCAGTATTTTATCTTGTCACTTGTTTTGTGCTCCTTCTCTTTGATGTCTGTTTTACAGCACAGCCAGCTGTCTTTCAACATCCTTTGATTTTTTTTTGTCTTTTTCTTCTTGTTCTTTACCTTCCTATCTTTACCTTATTCATTCATCTTTTAATTTTGCTTTTAACCTTCTGTTTTGAACCTCTCAAAATAAAGTCGGCTAATACGTGACTCAAAAATAAGTAGTTTGGTTTGCATCAAAATGTTTCACGTCAAACACACAATATCTCAGTCCACTGTAAAAGCTTGGTGAAATGTCACATCCAATTTATTTTGAGTTTCAAATTTAAATTTCTTTTTAATTTAAATATGTATCTCTTTGTTGTTTTACTAATGTTAGTGCTACTTTTAATTTAACATATCTTTATCTCAACTTTCTAAAAATTAGGTTACCATTGTGTGCAATATGTTGATGTAGTTAAATGTACTCTGGTACAGAGGCTTGTCTTAAGAACGTGTTTTCTGTGTATTTTGTTGCAGGTGTCTTAAACAATTTTACCTGCATTTACATGGTTGTTATTTCTAAAATGCACACAACGAAAAAGTAAGATATAATGAACAAGCTACTTTAATTAAAAAGAAAAAATTACTTCAGAGAGAGACTAATTGGATTTTTAAATTTGATGCTTTGGTTTATCCAGGCTTCAGTGAAGAAATAGATGTCTTTAAAATGTATGTTTGCTCAGGTGCTTGATTAAAAATAAAATAAAATATAGTAAATATAAATATTAGTAAATGGAACAATATCCAAATGTAAAACAATCTGCTCTAGAATGTTATGTACGTATGGAATGAATAAAAATATTGTTGATATTCATTTGTCATGATGATATTTATGACTGTAACTGTATTATTTTTTATCCATTTAGTGTATTTATATATTGTGACATATGCCTGTGTACATTAGGAATCATGACACTTGACTCATGTTTACCTCCCATGTCACACCCTGAGGGAGACCCACCTTGCGTTAAAACTGATCAGCATTCCCTTTTTTATTGATTTGCCCTCATTGAATTGAAGGTTTTTAAACTAAATCCATGACTCTGTTTGAGTTAGTAAGCCAGTGGCTTTCTGTTTGTTTTTTACTTTTTTACCTTTCTGAACTGTTTTGCACTTCAGTGTCCTTGCGCTGGATGAAGCTGCCCCCGGTGAGGACAGGAGGAAATGAACGTCCCCGTGAAGTGCCATATATGCGTTATGGTCACACAGCTGTGCTGCTGGATGATATTATCTACCTCTGGGGAGGGCGAAACGACACAGAAGGGGCCTGCAATGTGCTTTATGCCTTTGATATCAGTAAGTAAAACCTGCGTTCAACTTGCACTGTAAAGTTTCAGGCTGTATTTCCTTTGAGATGCACCTGTTTGACTTTGAGGCCGTGACAGCAAAAAGGAGCGTAAACTGTTTTTACTCCAGGGAACTGTAACACCTGCTTTTATGTGTGAAGATTTTTTTACACATGACTCAAGTGTTCAAGGAAAGGTCCTCACAAGTGTATGTAGATTTAATATAAACTTCTCCTGTTTTATAGACACCCACAGATGGTTCACACCCAAGATTTCGGGGACTGTTCCTGGGGCAAGAGACGGCCACTCGGCCTGCGTCCTGGTGAAGGCAATGTATATATTTGGAGGATACGAGCAGCTGGTGAGTCTTCATCACTCTTCGCTGTGGGACTTGCTCTCTGAAAATGAAAACATGTTTTACTTCACCTCCTTTGCGTTTTTTTAGGCGGACTGTTTCTCCAATGACATCCACAAGCTGGACACCACCAACATGGTTTGGTCATTAATTAATGCCAGAGTGAGTTAAACCACCAGTTATTAATTCTTTAAAAATCTTTCTTTTATTATTATTATTATTATATCGAGAATAACTTGACTTGTATTAAGTGTTTGAGTCTACGTTAAAGTAACTGTGAAGCACGCAATCCACGAAACACAAAAATAGAACAAACAACAACAACATGCTCTGTTACGTTCGACACACTGTTGGAAATCTACAAACCATTGGTTATAACTGTGGCTGGCAGCACTGCACACAAGTGCTTAGTGGTCAGATTGGCAGGATTCAAAGCCACTGCAATGTAGTGCAGTTCTCTGGTAGGTGGCCAAGTACAAAAAGCCTCACAGAGGATTATATCCACTCCTTTTTTGGGAAATGCCACTGGTGTTTGTATGCTGTCAACCTGCTCATGTGATAAACACTTGTAAAGTGTATTTTAAGCAGACCCCAGTCCCTAGAGTAAAATAGGGACTGGTGGAGGAGGGACTTCCACAACCAGTCTCTAGATTTAATTCCTAACTGATAACAATTTGTCATCAAATAGATTACAGTGTGGTGCTTATAGATTTAGTTGGGCATGTGACTGAAAGTTCTCGGTCTTGCATTCCTTTTGGAGAACAAAGCTGCCTGCTCAAAATTAAAACCTGTTTGTGTAGTCTGGTATCATCCTGAGTCTCGTTTCCTGGATCCACTAGTGAATTATTTTAAATCTTAACAACTAGATTTTTTAATTGCAGAAAATTTGCAGAAAACAGTAGTAGCATTTTTGGAAAGGAGAGCGTGTAGAAGTGTTTACAAGGCTATAGGCCTGCTGAATGGAATGAGGGCAGGGACTTGCCTTTGTTAGACACAGTTTCATTCAGAACAGCTCGCTTTCACTATGGGATGTTTGTTTTATATAAAAGATAATCAAGTAATCACAGATAGTATCGACTGCATTATTTTTTCCAAGATTAGCTCCCACTTATTTTTATACAATGTCCCTTTTACTGTACATTATTGTTGGAGGCTGGTTGTACTTGTTTTGGATTTATTGTGACTTTGTAGTTGTTAACTTGGTCCACTAGATTGCGCTGTTTACCTCAAGTTGCTGTTTAAGAAGCCTCATCTTTGCCAGCATGAAGATAAAGTAAAGCTGTACAAGCAGGGTTATGATCAGCACAGAAAGTTTGGGAAAGAGTTTTGGACTGAATGTGTAGGTTGTGTATAGTGTATATACATCAAATATTATAGCATCATCATCATCTGTCATCCTCATCAAGTATCATTGTCTGCTGTGCTTCTCCTCGCAGGGAACTCCGGCCCGCTGGAGGGACTTCCACTCAGCCACCATCATCGGGACAAAGATGTTTGTGTTTGGAGGGCGAGCAGACCGCTTTGGCCCCTTCCACTCCAACAATGAGATCTACTGCAACAAGATCCGAGTGTTCGACACGGACACCAACTGCTGGCTCAGCACCCCGTCAACGCAGCCATCGCCAGAGGGACGCAGGAGTCATTCAGCCTGTAAGACACAAAGACACGTGCATGAAATTATTATCATGAACAAATTGGAGTTTCTGTTGACCAGTTTTCAAAAATTTGTTTATTTTGAAGTATTCCCAAACAGGAGAAGGATTTAATCCATAACTCATTTAGAGATGAGAATTGTGAGCTCAATCAAGACATCATTAAATGGTTTGGAGAGTAAACAATAATATTTTGTGACAATATTATTTGTTGGGGGGAAGCAAATGTACACTTTCCTTTACGAATTTCCTCATTTAACCTATTAAGGTTAATGATCTGGCATTAAACTACCTAATGGATCTGAAATAAAATGTTTTAAAGAGGAAGGACCTAAACTTGTGAAATCATTTTCAAGTTTTCTTACTGTGATGATTCATTATTGTACAAACAGCAGCCATTTTTTCCCACTTTGGCTTTTTTACGTTTCATTCTCAAGCATAGTTTGTTTTTTTTAATTGTTTGTGTAATGGGATTACAACAATGGCTTCCTTTCTGCATTCACAGTCAAACTTGTTTGCCCTCATTGTCTGATTAAATAAATGTAGTTAATTTAACTGGTTCACTTTTACTGTGCTGCACATGTTCTCGATCTGCATGATAGAGCATAAAAATTAGTTCATTCTTCATTTTTCCTTCTTTGATCAGTTTCTTACAATGGAGAGCTGTATATATTCGGAGGATACAAGTCCCGTCTGGACCGGCACTTCAACGACCTCTGGAAATTCAATCCAGGTGATTTACTGTTTATACGCCTTTACTGGAAAAACCTGTTGTGTTGCTGTAAAGCACTGATGCTAATTGTGTCATCCCTGATAGCATTTTTTGCTCAGCGCATAGTAATCTTATCTTTGATCTAACCTGCACAGATGATTGTTTACCTCTTGAGAGGAAATGCAGCACTGACAGTGCTTACTCATGTTGACCCGCTTTCCTCCTTGTTCCTCTGTAGAGAGCCGTGTAGACAATACTCTCCTCCCTTATTGAGTCATTGTCAGCCTGGTGATAGTGGCTGCCTGCTCCCTGTTCACTGTTTTCAAGTGTGAAGTACAGATGCTCTGTCTTTTTTGCCAGAACCCACACATGAAAAGAACACAATACATCAGTCTCTGGAGACTTTGTACCGCTCTTACAAATGTTGCTAGATTGAATCTCAAGTTTTTTAAAATGTTTTCCCACAAGTGGCCTTTGTGCTCTTGTTCTAAACAAAGCATTGTTGTTTTAGGAGAAGCAACGCACCAGCAGTATATTCAGTGCTGATATAATGTTCTTCATGGTGTGGAAGTTGCAGCATAGTTTAATTACATTCATATTCTGATTGTTTTTGTTTCCTGAATGAAATGAAAGTTTTGAATGCAGAACCTGGCACTAGTTCATTGCATTGGTTATTAAAAATAGACTTGGACTGTAGCCGTATTTGTCCCTGCTCCTGCCTCTTTTCATGATAGTCATTCATGCACTGTGATGTATTTATAGTAACAAAAGCAGGCATATGAAGAATGTTCGTCGTTACTGTTAGCCCAGCCTTGTGTCTAGCTGCAAAGGCTTGTACTGAGTAACCTTAGATGAGCTTTTAACCGTTTCAACCTGTGCCACTAGATGGCAGCACCTCATTTTTATTCCAACAAAGTGTGAATGGCCTGTTGCTATGGAGATGCAGTGATGCTGCTGGCTCTGATCGTGTGAGACTTCACAGTTCATCCTTATATGGAGCAACTGAGAAAGCTTCAGCGTCATCACTCACATTGCACTTCAGCAGATCAGAAGAGAGGATTTGTGTCTATTTCTGTAATGTCAACTTTTGTGTTTAAACGAAGGTTAAGTTTTGTTTTCTTGCTTTCATCACTGCTTTTCATTCCCTTATTCCTGGGCACTATGTTAGAGGATAAATATAGCAGAAGTTCAGTGAACTGCTGGTAAAATGGGAAATGCTAATAACTGAGAGGATGCTGTGATGTTGTCCACGCAGATCGAAAAATATGTATAAAAATCCACCTGTTAAGCTCATTTAATACAAGAATCTAACACAAGAAATCTTTACTTTCAATGCAGAAATGTTTATTGTTTTATTCACTTAGAGTCTCCCATCTCAAAGGTAGCCAGCTAGTGATATATGTGTCCATTGTCTTTGTCTTTTTTCATCTTTATGTCTAATATTAATATTGTTGTCTCACCTTTATGTCTCACCTTAATTCTTGTCTTGTGTGTACGCACCACAGAATCCTTTTCCTGGGAGAAGATAGAACCAAAGGGGAAAGGCCCGTGTCCCCGAAGACGGCAGTGCTGTTGTATGGTTGGAGATCGAATTATCCTCTTTGGAGGAACCAGGTAATGCTAAAAAAAATAAAATTCAATTGCATTTTTCTCTACGCTGTAAAACTATTTTTTTTTTGTGTAAAGTGTGTCTTTGGATCCCCATTAGTTGTCATAATGCAGCAGCTACTCTTACGGGGTTCCTTGTATCTAAATGGTTTATATGGATTTTTTATTTTTAATAAGGTTCGCTCTTTAATTTTCAAGAAATTCATTAATTAGATCTTTTTAAATCTAGAATTTATTATACAGCTGTAAATTTAAAAAATGTGATGCTGCATAAAGGATAAATAAACTTTCAGTGACATCATTTACAAATGAACTACATGTAGTTCTCCTGAGCTCATGTTGTAATATCCTTACACAATCATGTCTTTAATAAAGCGTGACCCTCGCCCCATCTTTGTGAAGGTGACCCTTTCATATCCGATTCTGATAATATCAGCTGTTACCAGACAGTTCACTTTTATAAAATGAACTGCAGGTGACTCGGGGGGCAGCAGCTTTGAGGTTCTGGTTCAAATCCAGCCTCTGTGTGGAGTTTGCGTGTTCTCCGCGTCTTTGTGGGTTTCCTCCCACAGGCCTGAGACAGGATTAGCATGTTATCACATTCTGTTTGATTTATGTCTTTCAAAGCATCCCAGCCTCCTTTGGAATTGGGTTTTCACATTTTCTTCCAACTACAGAGTGTAAATACAGTTAAAACTAATGTTGACAGTGACAACACATGATAATAACACCACTACATGCCTGCTGAGTCTTTCTTTAATTACACTGAGATTGGGGTTCCACGATTTTGAAGAAATATCATATTGATATTGTTTGGACTGATATTAAAGTTGTGATATGATTTGTAATATTAGAGGGAATGATGATTTTCCAAATTATTCTCATTTTTATTGAAAAACGTATCAAAATGATTCAGGTGTGATTTTTGTGGGGATCTTTTCTGTACCAAACAAATGTGTTTTCTTAAGTCTGCAGACTGAGATGTGTCAGACCTTATTGTGATTTCAATCAAATTTGGATTAATTCTGCAGCCCTACTTGAGAGTTAAATGAAAAATTTGGCGCGACTTTTTTTTGTCTACTTTCAACTTCGGAGTTCTTGTCAAGAAAATATTCAAAATATTTTAAAGCCAAAATTTTGGATTCACGATTTTAAGATGATTCATGGTAAATGTTATGTATATGATCCTGTTGAAATAGTTTAAACTTTGTTTCTTATACACTACAGCCACCATTGGTTTCCATGATTCTCAATATTACATGAAAACTTACAAATACATGAAACTGTCTTGTGTCAAATTACCTTTCATTGTAGAAAACATTTCAGATTTCTTTTTTCCAAAGTAACTATTGCTTTGGAGTGCGGTTAAAAACAGTGTAGTGTGGACTTGTCCGCTTTTTGACACATCAGGCGTTTGAAGGAAGATGTTTATCATAATTGAAACCTTGGTATGCTTTATTAATGAACACAAAGGTTTAGAATCAAAATGGCTGCTTGTCTTTGGGTTTGTTTATTGAATTAGAATGAAGAATGGGAATGAAAGACACAGAAGTGCACTA
>JAPZDX010000003.1:7392055-7403810 GCA_029783625.1 Naso annulatus | reverse complement strand
GTACACACAAAAAGTGAAAAAAAAATATTCACGTCACATGATCGCTCAATTATCATCACATGATCAAATTGCTGAAGTTAAATATTTTGAACATGGGCGAAAACGCGAGGGACATGATTTTCCATTGCGTCTATTCGCGGCCATCCTGTTGCACTATAGATCAGTCGTGGCGCCCAGCGTGATTTTGTATCATACCATTAATTTTTTAAACTCACTTTAGGTGTGTATACACCTTTAGAAGCAGATTGACTGCTATAATACTTCGAAATGTAACATGTTTTCTACCTACCATGGTGAAGATCAGTAGAACTATCTTTCTGTAGTTAAGCCACAGTCTTACCACATTCTTTAAATGATTTTTGAGTGTAATTTCACTCTCTGTATCTTGTGTAATTGTATCCACCTAATCATATAGCGCTTAATATGGTCTCTATTAATGTTCAAGTCATTTACAAATTGCTGTCTTTTTTGTTTGTTGTAGTATGACTACCTGTTTCCAGCATTCTCATGTTTTCACTCAAAAGTGGTGCTAAAATAATTTGGTGCCTGTCTGGCCCTCCTGATAAGGTGCTCAACAGGAAGTTATAGTGCACGATGAGTTCCTGTGAGCTAGATGGTTCTGAGGGACCAAAGTTGAATAGGAAGTGGAGAAAGGAAGAGGATGCAGATCATATCACTCCAAGAATGAGGATACGGCAAATGAAGCCACTAAAAACATGCCTTCCACAGGTCGGGTTCCAGCAATGTTGTTAACACCAGGGTTCGAGTTTGATCAAATGCTTGATCTTTTTCTTCTTACTTCATTTGCATCGTTGGTGTTTGTGAAAGTCTTGCAGAATTTGTGGGCCATTACATTCCTGGACCCTTGAGACAAATTGGAGTGTTCCCAGGCTCTGTGTTGTTTCCTCATTAGTTTTAGGACTGCAGTTCAGCTCTTTCCTCTGCCGTTTTGAGACCTAGGTTTCGAAGATAATGAGGTGGAGCAGCCAGTTCATTGCTACAAAGAACTGGCAATTGGGTGATTAGACACCCTCATTGAGTGTTGTTTGAAATAGCAACTAGTGTTTTTTTTAGTGGGGGAGCAGCATCACTCAGGCCTCATTCAGACTGGGAACTGCTGCTGCTGTAGGGGGAGGAGCACTTTCACACATAGTGATACTTTGCTGATCAAGTAACAAAGTGACCCATCAAGCACCCAGGATGCCACATAAAATCACACACCGTGACTGTCGCGCTTCCAGTCACAGCCTATACACCTACCACACCTCTTACCACTTTTTTTTTTCTCTTCCCTGCCACCATGATCCCTCTTAGCCTCTTTCTTTTTGCGATGACTAATAAAGCATTACTGTTCCTAAATGTTCTGCTGAATTTCACACCCGGGCCGACACTATCCATGCACATGCGAGAAAGTCTTGTCCCAGGGGATGCTGTCCACATCTCTCTTGTTACTTCTGTTAGAGCATCCTCTTATCTGCACCCTTTCACACGTCATCATCCAACGCCTATGCCATCTCTCCATGTGAGCTCGCCCAGTAGCTGACAGCTACTGCACTGTGCTCTTTAGATAGAGATGTATTTTTCATTACATCTGTTATGGAGTCAGACTTCTAATGTGTGGTATTTCCATACTTATAGCATCTAATGTAAATCATAATTTTTTTTTATTTTTTTTTTCCTAATGTGGCATAGCAGTTTTTGTCTTTGCACAATGAGCATTGGAGGTCAGTAATCAGTATGCATTCAAGATATCAAACCAAATAGAGCATAATAAAGGTTGTAATATTTAACTGCTGAATTTGTGACCAAGTTTCATTTCTAGCAATCGTTATTTTCATCAGTAGTTTCATAGCTGCATCTTTTTTCATGCTTAGTGCTTAGCCAGGATTGAAAACTACCATTTTAATCACCACAGTCATCTTACATCCAGCAATGTATGGCAGGTCCCGGAGTAGACTGTCTAATCATGGGGTCTTGTGTAGTTGAGGGTATTCTGATAAAGGTCCACACTGTAAGCCGGGGTGGATCACCTCCTGGGGGGCAGGAGGCGTAATGACTTCCCCAGCTGGCCCCCTGGGACGACTGCGCTCGTGCTCTGCACCTCTCCTGGCCGCTTTAAGCCACTACTATGTTTGTTTAGGGAAGATTAGCAACGTAAAACCCTTACAACATCCTGAACACGCAGCAAAGGGAGACGAGATGGAGAGGACAGCGGGAAAGAGGAATAGAGATCGATGGGACTAGGGACAGTGAAAGAAAGAGTATATCGGGTTCAGCATGAGGAGGGTTTGAGGTAAAATGGGAGGATTGAATGAAAGGGAAACAGAATAAATGTTTTTTCAAGCAATTCAAAACAAGAGGTTTCTGCTAGATTGTTTCAGCAGGACTGAAGTTTTTTTGGGGGCTGGACTCATGCCAGTCGCTGCTGTTCTGTACACAGCAGAAAGCATCTTGTGAAGCTATTCTTAAGGACCGAACGTGGCTGCAAAGTCCCTCAGTTATTCTCCATGCTAGATATTTATAGACACTAAACTGCTTGGTAAATGCACCTGTTTGGCTAAAGCTGTCCTCTGGGTAGTGTAAAACTGTAAAGTGCATTTTTATCCACTAATCTCGACTGGTCTCTTGGTGCACTGCTGTTATGGATGTACAGCAATGATGTGCATCGAGGACATTTATAGGAATATACTTCCTGCCTAGTGGGAGTAAATCTTTCTTAAAACGTTAGTTCAGCTCCCACTAACGTTTGCTGTTACTTTCAGTACCCTTCCAAGTAGCCAGATTTACATCCTAACTAATTGGTTAATTGACGTGGAGATGTTAAAAAAAGAGAGTTGTTAAGTACCTGGGCTCTCTCGGCTGCGGTGCACCAGGTGTGTCACAGGTGTGTGTGTGTGTGTTAGCAGTGGCAGGAAACAGATGTGCAGTGATATCAAGGGCTGCACACGTCTGAGACTATCAGCATGAGCCAGCCTGACGTCTCACTGCCGTGCTGTGTTTCCTGTGGGCTTAAATCATGCCAGCTCATGATAAGGAGAGCAGAACACTGTGTTTACAGGCCTGCACTTTTTAAAGAGTCTGTGGCTCCCTGATTATGAACCTTAATGATTAAAGAAAGCATAAGAGCGTGGATGACAAGGTAAGTAATTGAAGATGAAATACAGCAAATACAACCTTGGCAGAACAGATAGAAGGTTCAAGAAGTTACTGTTGTCCTGAATAGGTTTGAAACTTTGTCCTGTTTTTAAGTTATCGGTTACAGTACATTTTTGTTGTTATAAAAACTGTTTTTTCTCTCCTTACAGCCCCTGTCCAGAGCAAGGAATGGGTGATGAATTTAACCTCATGGATCATTCTGACCTGTATATTTTAGACTTCAGTAAGTATCTGTTATTATCTGTATCTTGTTTTAGCTTAAAAGAATGTCTGATCTTGCAGATGCAGGTATTCAGTCAGATACATAAACCTCCGTAAACCACCCCAGATTGGCATTTAAATCAGGATATCTGTTAAAACCAGAGGGAACTGGGTCTGTGAAATAGACCCAGTTCCCTCCTATAATCCTGCTTCATTTCTCACCTGCCCCAGTCTGCCTGTCCTTGGCCCTGCTCTGTGTTATCACATGGGCTACTTCCGTTTATGGACTACCCAATATAGCCATTTCCTGCCTGCACTGGGGTAGCCTGTAACGCGGTCAGCTAACAGTTGGGGTTGTGTAGGTGGGCTTACACAGGGACACAGGAACCGTATGGGACTGGCAGTACCCAGTGGCATCCCCTGTGGCATACGCTTCCACGTGCCAGTCGCGTGGGTCTTCACACTGATTACCAACAAACATATGGTGGAAAAGCCATGACGGTGGTAGGAATTTGGAGGAAGTTTGAAAGTGGTATTAAGAAGGAGGTTTATTAAAGGATGATGTAAAACAAGCATCAGAATGTAGTGCACCTTCTCATTTGTGAACATTGTTGTTTATTTAAGCTGTTTTTCTTGGTTATGATGTAAACAGAGCATGGTGATTTTTACACTATGGGCAGGAAATTTAATCCCTTTCGTCCACATATTCTTAGATCAGACCTGCCTGGCTCCATTTTGAATTCCCACAGCTTAATGGATATTCTTAACCTAGTGTGATCAGTGATCTTTCTGTGACTCATTACACTTTCTCTTCTTTTCAGGCCCTAATTTGAAGACATTATGCAAAATAGCTGTTATTCAGTACAGTCTGGAGCAGTCAGGACTTCCACATGATATCAGGTCAGACAAACATCCTTTTCTTAAACATTAGCGCCGTTGGGTCATAGAACTGACATATTGTTGTACATGCCATTTCTATTATTATGTGTGTGATTGTTGCCACCATGTCATCTCACTTGATAATGAGACTGTTTTTCTTTCCCAGAAGGGCAAGTTATAAGTCATTGTCCTTTATTTTAGTAGTAGTAGTTTTTTTTGTTTTTTGTTTTTCATAAAATTATGTTATCACCCAACCAACAGCATGACAGTTTATGTATATAAAAAAAGAGACAATGATTACAAGGCATTAGCATAGTTTTGTGACACTTTCAGTCTGTGTTCTCATGCAAAATTTGCACTGATATGCAAAAAATGGAGATCAAAATATTGAATTGTCTTTCTCTTTCTACTTCTTTTGCTTGAATGTGTTGGAGGACAAATATATATATTTCAAGTATTGTAAATGTAGATGATACCATGGAATCCACAGTCATGAAAGATGAAAGGTAGCCTTCACAAAGTCTTACAAACCTACACACACACACAAAAACAGGTGTGCCATCTTTGAATTCTGAATCCTGTTTGGGATTTGTGTTTTTAACAGAGACACAGCATAAGTGTAAGGTAACTTTGCTCTAACAAACTAGTGCAGTGACTTAGAAAATGTATTCATAATTTTCCTCTCTAATTGGCAAGTCAGAAAATGATTTTGACAAATAACTTCTTGCAAGAGTGACTTGCAAAGAGTTCAGTAGTGCACCACTTAGCTTTGTTGTGATGTTGTAATCACAGGGTTGGGAAAATTGGAATTATTGTGTTTAAGCTAGATGCTAAAACATGTGATGGTGTTTTAAGCTGTCACTGTCGACCTCCCGAAATGAAAAATTCAAACTAGCATTTTGAAATTGGCTGACTGGTGTTCATTAAAATCCATGTATTTTCCCCAGTAATTAAGAACATAGTGTTTTGCTTGTTATATAGCAGTATTCATGCAATCCATCCATTTCCAGCATGCATTTCTTAAATAACCATAATGAATAGGAATTTCAAGCTGATGTAGCTCATTAGACAAGTGCATCTGAAATGGAGGACTTGCATTCTAGTGATTTTTTTGTTTTGTTTTGTTTTGCAACTTGAAACTAATTACTCCTCTTAGCCTCTCATTTCTCTCACACTGTCACTGCCACCTTGCACACTCCCCTCCTCGGTGTTTGCAGTTGTATCTTTAACCCTTAGAGAGTTTTCGGCGGGGTCACATGACTCAGTTGACTCCCTCTGCCCCTCACTGGCATCTCCAGCTCCAGTGCCAATCTCCCCTCTTAAACGTGCGCAACGAAAAAACGAACAAAGCAATTGAGAGGAGAGTGAGTGTGAAACCAGAGCTAGTGATAACAATCTGGAGCTCAACCTCTGACCTGTCAGCAGGTCAGCACTGGACCCTGTTGTCAGCCCCTGCTCCTGGTTCTCGTGTTACAGCGGGGCCCTCCCTCATCCTTGTCCACATCGTAGCCCTTCACTCAAACTACCACTCAATCAGTTGCATGATTGAGTGTTAGCGCACTAGATTTTTAGCATCTTTGATGTTTCAAATAATCAAATGTTTATGAACGAGAAAACCTGATTAAAAGGATTGAGATTTTACCCCTTCTATGTAATAATCTTAATAAGTGATGTATGGCCTCAGTTTATGCAAGGTCATTTAATAATGGTGGTAGCTCCTGCCCAGACTATTTAAGAAGTTCTTTAATAGAAAGTAAGTTAAAGCTGGGGTAGGCAACATTTGGAAATCAAGCTAGCTGTAGCACGAAGCTCCTTGAGAAGCCATTCTGCTGCACCCTCCCCTCCCTGTTTTTGCTCCAGTTCGTGTTTTATTTCATTTGTTGGCACGCTTTCTAAGTTTACACTAAAGATAAACAATAAAACGAAACGGTTGCAGGGAAAGTTGCTGCAGAGTAAACTGATCCATCTCAAATCAGCTAGTAGCAACATCACCTGTCACTAAGAAGAGCCGTATAGAGTAGCCAGTAGGAACACGTGCTTTCTAAAATGACCATGATTGGCCAAAAATACCACGTGATGGTCTGAATATGGAGCCTTCTCTGGGAAACCAGAGGTGAATAAAACAGCTAAGGCTCACTGGTGTTGCGTGACTTTTCCCTCATGAGTCCCATTGATGGTGCAAGATTAAAGTTACCAAAATTGTACCTAACTTCATGCTTATTTTTCTTGGTTTGTTTGTAAAAGACCAGTGTGAACACAAACCAGACCAGAATTGAAGGGAATAGTTTATCAGTGCTTCTGATTCTTCTTGTTGTTCTCTCCAGGTGGGAACTGGCAGCCATGACCACCAACAGCAACATTAGCAGGCCGATCTTCTCCTCCCATGGCTGAGGCTTCAGGAAAAGAAGAAGAACCAGAAGTCCTTGCTTTGTTTCAGGACACTAGGCTTTCATCTTTCGAATCAAGTGAGCTCTGGCGGACAATTTTTGTAGAGTTTGGAACTGCTTTGGATTTATTTTACACATTCTTTGAGTAAAAACTCATTACTGACCAAAACATCCTGTGCGTGACTTCCTTGAACGCCATAAGCTTTCTCTTGCTGAAGAATATTTTAACCCTCCAGACACTGTCGATGTGAGACAGAAAATGTTGACACCTGTTGATCTTTTCTCTTCTTTCTAGCCTCTCTAGAAATCCAGTCAGCCTATGATAATCATAGACTTCTAATCTTAAGCACAGGAAGAGACACTTCTGCCAAAGGTCTTGAGAGCTAACCTCTTTGTTGAGGATGTCATCCTGATGTCACACTCAACAGGTCCCACCCAAGAGACAAATGTGAACCTTCTGTTTCAGATACAAAGTGACTGAAATGATCATGAGTTTGTACATTTTGCGACTGCAGCATGGTCATAAAACCATGTAAATCTACCAGGTCCATTTTTGAAAAATTCAGTTCTATATACACAGTATACTGAGTGGATGAGACTAACTTATTACTTTGATGTTAATTACAAGGAGATGGTGTAGTGCTTTTTAGATTTTTAGGGGTGTAATGCTTTCAATGCTTGCTGGCTTTATATGCTTACCACCCCCAACTCCATTATACCTTGGCTAGCACCCTACTGCTCTGAAAGGGGAACTATTGTGCTTTTCCTTGTTTTCTGTCACATACAATGTTGAATGTTCATTTCTAACGCAGCTAATCTGTCAAACAATGATGTAAATGTAAAAGTATTCCATGTGAGCAAAAAGCTTGTGTTTCAGATTGCTCTCGATGCAGCGTCTCCCACTGTCACGACAATCTAACGTAATTTTGGCATTGATTTCGTTGATTGGTGTTGTTTGCACTTTTAGTGTAAGAGTTTTGGAGCACTGGGAGGTTTTCAGGCCTAAGGCGGCATGGGAAGGACACTAATTGTAAAGCTGACTGACTTGGCTAATAGACTCCTCATGGCACTCCAGTACTCCTGCGCAAAAGGTGTAAATGCCAAAAAATCCTCGATTCTCACAACTCCCAGTCTGTGCAGATGCAAATGAGCTCAATACTGACTGAGCTAGCTAGCCAACGGCAACCAAAGCTAGCAAAAGTTTGCAGCTTCTCCTCTCCATTATCAAAGATACTCGGTAAATTGTTACCAGTGATGTTCTGGGTGGTTTTAAAGACCCTTGCAGAACTTTCCTGTCCTGGGCGGTGCACATCCCATGAAAATTTGATGATTCCAGTTTGAATGTTTTCTATTGCTCATCATCACAAAAGTTGAGACCTTGGCATAGAATTTTTCTTCCTTAAATTCCTTAAGAAATAAAGGTCCATAGTGATGCTGATTTCCGGGAACCTAAAGCTTTTCACCTGCTCCACCTGAGCCCCTCTGATGTGCACAGGATTTTGTGTTTTTGCCTTCTGACTATAAAACCAACAGTCTGCCCATTTTTGCTGGCGCTGGGCAGTAGGTTGTTCTCTGTGCACCACCCTGCAAGATTTTCATCATTGTTGGAAATCTGGCTGTTGGGGTTTACTGTCATGAGCTCCACTGTTGAGCAGTAGAGTGGAGGAGATGTGACTGCTAATCTGAACCATCTGTGGTTTAAATGAACAGTTAGTTTAATTAAGGTATTGAGTTAAATGCTGAACTGAAGCAACAAACGGCATTCTGATCTAGTCGTCGTTACCTTCAAGGTGTGTGAAGTCAGGGTGGTGGAAAGAGCATCGTCTGTGGATCTGTTGGTTCTGAATGCAAACTGGTGAGGCTCCAGTCTGGCTGAGATAGCACTTCAGCTAAACTTAACTCATATTCACTGAGCAGGATTCTTCTTATACCTGCAGATACTGAGTGGCTTCTCTTCTGGAGGTGGAGTAGATTTTACAGCCGAGTCTTTGTTGTGGCAATCAAAGCAAGCATTAAATGAGTCTGCCAATGTGGGCTCTGGCATGATGGGGGCGCCACTGCTTTTGTTGCCTGTGACAGGTTGGGTTGCTTGCCACATACCTTTGGTATTGTTGGTGTCGAGGTCTCTCTCCATGTCCTACTGATGTTTCTGCTTTGCGCCCTTAATGCCCGCTTTCAGTCTTGCTCTGGACGTGTTATACTTCCTTGTCACCTGGCTGGATAGAGCCCTTACCTGCCCGTTCATCTAGGTCTTTTTGATCACCACAGCATCATCACTTTTGTTCATGTATGATGCCACTGCTAATGTATATTTGGCAAGATTGATGCGGTTCTAAAGCTGGCAGCACCTCTGAATATGTGCTTGTCTGTATGCTCAAAATAATCTAATAATAATAATCTACGAATCTTTTTCAGTAAATTGTCAGTTCCCCATTGCTATTTCCTGTTGCTCTAGCTGCCGTTGCAGTGCATTTGATGCATACTGTAACATGTCAGCTGTAGTAACCTAAAGAAAATGAGCTTTTAGGGAGGAAGACAGAAGCTCAAATGACTTGTTTCAGACAAGAGATGTACTTATGTATTTGTGATTGCTTCACAAGGGGCCAGTATAAAATAAGTAAGGAATTTATTGAACTGTGAATCATGCAAAGCCACTCTAATGGAGTCCCAGAATAAAAATATAGAGCAGGAATTGAGCATAATAGGTCCCAAAGGTAACTAAAGCAAGCTGCCTCTCTGCCTTGTAAAATAATCAAGTCCATCTACCTCCCTCGATAGCATGTCTCATCAATTCTTTAATAAGTTGTTAAATGTTGGACATTTACTTTTCCTCAAGAAAAAGGAAAATTAGCATTTTTGGTTGTCGGTTTTATTCTTTCAAGATATGTCGTTGTGTCACGGGAAGAGTGCAAAACTCACCTGCACACCCTGCCCCACTCCTCTACTGCAGTTTGTTTGTCAGTGCCAAATGTAGAGGGGAATCACAATGCAAATATGTGCTGTGTATGTTTTGTAAGCACGTGGTCCCATCCACATGTAATCCAAGCCCACATGCTTCTGTTTGCCTGTTGTTGTGGAGGAGTTCATCACTAATATGCATAATGTAGTTGTTCCTCTTATAGACAATCCTGCAGCGTTCAGAGGCTTTTTCTTGTGACCTGCTCACTCACAGCGCAGTGGAAAACCAGGAAAACGTAGACATGTTTGTGTCCAGTTACGAGCAAAGCTACACCTGAGCAGATGTTTTAAATGCATAAGGGCTGTTATTAGATCGGACACTCACCACACAGCTTGAAGATTACTGAAAATTTGCTCAAATGTGGAATGTTTATTCAGGTTGTTTTTTTGTTTTTTTGTTTTTAATTATTATTGTTATGCTAATTACAGTTTTAGGAACAAAACTTTTAAAACACTGATGTGGTGGTGGTCTTTTATTAAAATCTTTTTTTCTAGATAAAGGATGAATGTGGTGATGTTCCGTAGTTTTGATGTGGTCAGCAGATCCCATTAGTAGACAAAAATTGTGTTGATTTGTCTCTAAACACCAGCCCAACCTTTAACAGCTGGAAACTATAGTTTTTAACAATTATCACTCTTACAGGGACAGATAGAGCATTTGTTGGGAACTTTTTCAGTTGCCATGTTCATTGTTACAAAGAAAATGCCACATCGTGTAATGCTGTGCAGTTAGTGTGTGTTAGTAATAGTTTTTGGACAACAGCTAAAGGAAAACTGCACTTTTTGGGGGTGGTTTAGCCTATCATCCACAATCCCTATGTAAGACAAGAAAGTAGATGCCTTTCCCCTCTCTGTGTGTTAAGTAGGTCGCCAGATAGCCGCCTCACACTTGCAGTTTTGCACGTTCAATGGAAGTAGTGGGGATACACCATTACTGCCCACTAAAGCCCCTAAAATACATCCGAATAACCCAAAACAATGTAGTAGCAGATGGAGTACCTTTGGTAGTAACCTCAACTAACCAAGTGACCCAGATGCCTTGTCACTACGCCCAGAAAAGTAGTTCTTTGGTACTTGCTCCCACAGTAACAATGTGTCTATAGCGTAGTTAATATGCAGGTCAAAACACGTAGATGGAGCCTGTTGGAGATTATTTGGGTGTGTTTTAGGGGCTTTAAAGGGCGCTAATGGTGTATCCCCACTACTTCCATTGACCGTGCAAAACCGCCAGCGCGAGTCGGCTATCTGTCAACCAACTAAACGCACAGAGAAGGTAAAGGCATCTATGTTCTTGGCCTACATAGAGATTGTGGATGGCAGGCCAAACCTCCAAAAAATGCAGTTTTCCTTTAAAGCATATAGAGTAAAATACATTAGGCTTCAATTAATTGTCGGTTTTGGTCTCTTATGGGATTTGTTGACAATAAGAAAAATATAGAACATAACCAGATTTACCCTTCGAATCTGATAAATAAGTAATTTAGCCAGACATCGACTTCATGACTCTGTGAGGATGAGTATACTGAACAGGCAGACAAGTTTTATTTATACTGCCTGTTTGTGTCGATGTGAATAGGAACTGTGTTGTCGCACACTTGTGAGCTGCATCAATGTGTTTCAGTCCTGGTCTTTGGGAAGTGGTCTCTGTGTCAGTTCCTGGTAAGCTGGTCAGAATGAAACCCCGCAGGGCCTTCGGTTCCAAACACCAGGACTGGGTAACACCGACCTACATCCTAAATGTTTACAAATCTGTGTGTTTCATGTGAAGCAGTGTAAAACAATCTTAAATGCAGGTTAAAGTCACCAGATTACTGCACTGAAGCCAATTACGGCATGTCAGGCCTTACAGAGAGGAGACATGTTGATGCTGCTTTTTGCCTAAGTAGAGTTCCAGAGTTTCAGACGTCTGCCTGCCCAAACCAAGTGTGAATTTTACTTACAGACCGGTGGTGCCAATGTGACGCAGTCTTATGCTCTCTACACAGCACACACACATGGACATGTCACGCATTTGATACTCCTCAGTACCACAGTTACTTGGACGATACAGCGGCGAACGAAGTAAAAACCACAGGGAAGCTAATCATGTATTTACACAAATAAACCCTATGGTGAACAAATCAAAGTGTTTATGTGACACCAAATGGCCGTTGGCAAAACCTTTGATAATTTTT
>JAPZDX010000003.1:7372139-7389133 GCA_029783625.1 Naso annulatus | reverse complement strand
TTCATTTGATACTTGTCACGGAGAATTGCATGAGCGCAACAGAGAATGAAGCATTATTTCTGTAAAACACAGTTATGCAGACGGGATATTCATTTTACAGTATGTCTGGGTTCAAACCCCTTTTTTACCGCGTGACAGCATAAATCTATCTGAGTCTGTTCATAAGAGATAAAAACATGAAATATTACCTTATTTGGTGTAATAATTATTTATAACATTCTGTATTTTGTTAACTATTAAAAGCTTTTCTACATAGGCATTTTTGGTCAGAGGATTGTTGTGGTTGAGTGTAAATAACTATATTATCTTTAAATATGATTTCGAGGGACCTACTCTTCACATGAGAATTGCTCAACATTTATATGAATAAAACATTGTACTTTTTTCTCCACAGTATTTACCTGACAGTTTAATTTACTGGCTACTAGTTTGATTGAGATTTTACATAAAAACATGGGATGACTCTAAAAAATTTAACAGAAAGTTCTATTCAATGGATTCACCTTATGCTTTCATTGAAATAATTGTGCAAATCACCAAATACAAAACAAACAAACAAAAAATTGAATGAAGAGAAAAATAACAAATAACAGAGAGGTACTTACCAGAACTTTTCTTCTGTCTGCTGCCACTGATCGCCTCATGACCCCTCAGATTTATCTCCTGACCCTTTGGAGGGCCTTATTCCTAGGTTGGGAACCACTAAACTACTCCAGTTAGCTGAATATGAAATAAGGCTAAAACTAACCCCACAGAACTACAGAATGCTGTTCTTGTAGACTAATGAAGTATTTTTTACAGTGTAGTAATAGTACTTTTAAGTAAAAAAGCAGTGGTGTCTGTAAAATCCCCAAGCTAATGTAAAAAACACACACAAAACAAACAAACAAACAAACAAATAACTGTTTTAAATTGATTAAGTATATTAGTCAAAATTAAAGAGGTTTGGCCTGTTTTCAGTGAATGTATACGTATATATACACTGCAGATTTCTATTATGAATCTTGTTTATCTGGTGAACATTTATTTCGTATTAAACGGCTTTCTCATTTAAAAAATTAATTAATAAAAAAAAAAAAACACGCTCCAAACAGCGTCTGAACATCAGTGCCAGAAATTGCTGATTGCCACAAAATCAATATTTCATTTAATTCTCACAGCATTTGCACACAGTGCGGACGTGAAGCAGCATGTAGCTGCATTTCTGTCTCTGTACGTCGCTGAGTCGGATCCTGCGTCAACTGTAACGAGTTATTTTTGGAGTTTACACCTCTAAATATAACCCGCCTCGATCATTTGTCAGCGCGTCACAACAAGTAACATTATCCCGTTATTTGCTCTTTCCCGCCGGCTGACTTGGATGAGAGGTGTCGGGTCCAGCCTATAAAAGGAGGGACGCACATGGGGGCTCGACACTCATCATCCAGACTGAGGCTGCGACGGTAGACTCTCTCCTCACAGGGGAACTACGTCAAGATTATATGACCTGTTTCTACTCAAAAATGTAGAAAAAACTCAACACAGCATCAGTTTTTAGACTTAATGCTTCATTGCTGAGTCCCTCATTGAGCATTACATTAGTGTATGTTATACCTTAGGTGGCAACTTCTGTGTCAAAATGACTATTTGGTGCAACTATTGCAAATGTCACGTGAGAGCTCCGTGCACGTCTCATCATCTGCCCGAGGATCGACGCGGCTCCTTGTGCAGAAGGTACAGGTCAGTGATGCTCCTCTTCCTCTCTGCTCCACGTCCTCTAGTGGCTGAATCAACTCATGACTGTTGAGCAGATTTTAGACTCAGATCTGCTGCCTGCAGTGCACGCGCGACAGGAAGCGCTTAATCCACTTTTCTCCAGTTTGCAGCCTTGTTTTTTATGTGATACGTGCTAATCCAGCCACTGTGATGCTGTTACTGCATTTTAAAAAAGGACAAACTGGGACAGACTGGCCTCTGTTGGTTTGCTTTGTTGCAATCTGCATGCAAAAACATCAACAGCCTCGATAAATTACTTACTCAATGAGACCGCTGGGGATTTATTATGTGGCTGTGGACTCTAAGTGGTATAATTGTGGTATAATATCCCTTTGATATTATTCATTGACACACTTAAAATCTTTGTAGGGTTTCCAGAAGAACACATAATATAAATTACATAATTTGAATATTTCTTTATTGTCGAGGTGGTGGACTTCAAACTGATATAATTTTCCTTTTGTGGCACTTTCTGTGTACTTGTGACGTGGGGAGCCCCGCTCCGAGGACACCCACTTTATAAGGCAATGAAGGGAGCATCAGAAGCCCAGCCTCCCCCTTTGTGTGTGACGCCCACGCTGAAGCTCTGGCAGCTATAAAAACTCCAGGCTCTCCGTGGATGGGCTCAGACAGATACTGATCACACACACAAAGACTATTGAGAGCCTTCATTTCTGCTGCAGACACGACAGCCTCTGAAATCAGCCGTTTCCATAGGAACCCTTGATATTCAAAGACCCGCTTCTGCTTGTTGGGAAGACACTGTAGGCTGAGTTGCGAAAAAGACGCTAGATCGGCTCTGGTCAATCACTCTCTTTGTCTTTCTTTGAATGTTTTTTCACTCTTGCACCCCTTGGAAGAGGATGACTTCAGACAGATTTTTTGAAGTGTGGCAGTAGACAAAACTTTAGCTCCCCAGCTTAAGTTTCCCCAGTTTTCTTCCAAACTCTGACCTCAGTGACCATGGTCTCCCACAGATCCACCAAAGGAGCATCCAAAGCCCGGCGGGACCACATCAATCATGAGATCAGGAATATGCGCGCTCTGCTGCCCATCACTCAGGAGGACCAGGAGCGTCTCTCCTATTTGCACTCCATGGCCGCCATCTGCACTTACATCAGGAAGTCTGTTCTCTTCCAAGGTAAGCCTTCACACTTCAGTTAGACATTCTTAACTCTCTTTGAACGTCTGATCTACATTCTGCCTGTGTCGCTGTCGAACAAAACGGGACTAAGTTTGCTGTACCTCAGGGACTAAATCAGAGATAAAAGCTGTGACAACCTGCTGCTGAGATACACACAGTGTAACTAAAATTGAACTCACTCCTTTCTCTCTCAGGACTCCCGGCTGGGGAGACATCACACTGCTCTCTGCCATATGAGGCCTTTCTTCAAGCCCTGCACGGCTTCATCCTGGTCACTACCGCCCAGGGGAGGCTGGTCTATGTGTCTGAAAATGTAGTTGAATATCTCGGTCTTTCCATGGTGAGTCTGTTGATTTAATAAAGTCTCAATGAGGAGATCCCTTGGCACTTTACTATTTAGTTTCATGGCACATTGAGCTCAAATTAGTTGTGTCTAATAGCAAAACCTTATTTTTCCAGATAGATGTGCTTCAAGGGGACACTTTCTATGACATGGTGGAAAGCTCTGACACTGCAATTGTTCAATCAAACCTGGACATTGAGAACAACGCCTCATCAGGTAACTTTACGGACTTTACTAGCTCTTAAAAGTTGCTACATGTAGTATTTATTTTTGTTCATACTTATAACTAATTGATAGCCTTGTGGTATTCTATGCTTCCCAAAATGAAGAGCACTTTTCCTCTCAAATGCTTGACTCCTTTTGCGCTCTCTTTCTATTTCAATAATTTCCCTTAAAATCTGATCCATTGAGTCGCAATTTAAACTTTTCTTACTACTGAGTGACTAAAATAACATGTTATCTTTCCTCAGAGAGGAGCTTTGTATGTTGCATGCACACCTCCAAGGCCTTCAAGCTTCAACAGGGCAGCTGCTGTTCCATGATGGTCAGAGGGAGCTTCCAGTCTTTCCCGCAACTTTGCCCGTCGTCCTCTTCAGTCAGTCCCACCACTCAGCCTCTGTTTGTGGCCCTCTGTACCCCCACAGTCAACCGCCTGCAGAGCTCCGACCCCCACCTCTGTCACAGCTTCAACAGTGTCCACAGACTGGATATGTCCTTCACTCAGCTGTCAGACAGGTAAATTCAGAGACCAACCTCATTAAATAGATAAGATCAAAATATTCTTGCACAAGTTGCTGACCACCTTTTTTGTGTGTGTTTCTGTTTTTTAGTGTTTTATATTTTTTGGGGTACTCAGCGGAAGAAATGACCGGCAGATCGTGGTACAGTCTTGTCCACCCTGAAGATCTTACTTTGGGTGCAGAGTCTCACAGAAGTTTAAGTAAGTGGGCAATTCTTTTCAGGAAAACTTCTCAAAAGATTACAGTGCATCACATACTGAATTAAAAAACATGAGAACGAGAAAGATTTTGCAGCGCTACTGTTCAGTATGGAACACCAATTTTATTGTGTGCCCGTCATTTAGCTTGCCAGCGTGCAAGATAAGATAATCGTGAATGTTTCTTTCGTGTCCTGTTCAGTTCAGGCAGATGAGGGCTTCCAAGTCGAGATGGTGCTAAGACTCCAGTGCAAGGATCTGTCATGGACTTGGATCTACATTCAAGCTAACAAGGACTCGGAGTGCCACAGCATAAGCTGCACAAACTTCACTGTCAGGTATGATGAGCTCCACTTGTCCTGCAGGCACGAGCTGGTAGTGTAAGAAATGTTTTAACTGTCACAAGTTACAAATACAGACTTAACATGATGTTTTGCTCTTGTAGTGAAACGGAGGCAAAGTTCCTGCAGAAGAAAATCAGCAGCCAAGCCTTCAAACCATCATCTCTTGCAAGTTCCTGCAATTTTGCAGCTCAACAGGCGCCCCACAGCCAGAGCTACAACACGACATGCTTCAAAAGGAAGAGGACGTCTAACAGCCAAAGCGAAGAGCCACTAGGTGCAAGAGCTAGGAGGGAGTCAGACCAAGACATATATTATGTGGCGTGCGCCTCCTTCCAGGACGATAGCTCGCCTGTTCCTTTAGGTGACACCCCTGCTCTCTTTACTCCTCCCTACAGCCCAGCCTCCTCCAGCTCCCCTCTGCAGCAGGAGGAGTTCAGCCATGACCTCCTGATTGATTCACACGGATACACAGATCAGCTGCTGTCCTCCCCGGAGGGATCTCCCTCCTATTACTCCTATCCAGAGGGAGGCCTCACCTGTCAGCAATCACCCTCCGACTCCCTCCCTGCAGCCGCTGAACAAAACTTTGACCAGGCAGCCTTCGGCACGCTCAGCGTTCACTCTCCGTACTCCTCCTCATCTCCGACCTATGATTTCCAAAGTTCTACATGCAGTGCTCGATTAGTTCCAGACTGCCTGTCTGTGTCTGACATGTGTGAGAGCCCGGTGGACTGTGCTCTGCATCAGGATGACTTTAGCCTTCTCGAGCAGCCACAAGGGGGCAGCCTTGTCCAAGCGCATCATGTTCCTCACCATGTGTTGCCCGCACACTCCAGCCTTCTTACCCCCAGCCAATCTCCCACATCCACTGAGTCTAACCATTACAACGAGATGGAGCAGGCAGAGATCAGTATTCTGGCTCAGCAGATCTCCTCCCTTGCCAGCAGCTTTGCCATGTATCACTCCATGAATCCGTCTCAAAGTGCAACTACTAATACCCCGCCCTTAGCCTGTGACTGGCCCCTTCGCTCACCTCTCCCCTCTGTCCTTCCTCCAAAGCGTGAGCTGGTCCTCAGTGACGACATATTCGACAGCATCCTTAAAGACCTGGACGTGGTTGTACGGAAAAGCAGCTTGTCCAACTCTGGTGTTGTATCACACAGCTACCAGCAGGGCTTGTTGCGCAGCAGGAATGGGTCCCATCAGATGGAGCGGCAGCCCCTCGGTCACTCCCCGACCATCCCAGAGGACCAGCTGTCTGCAGAGCAGTTTGCCGTCATGGATGCCTTCAGTCTGCAGTTGGGACACCATGAGCAAAACACTGGGTTGCATCAACTCAACCACTACCTGCAGAGGGGCCCTCAGCAAGGTAATTTCTACCCGCCAACACAGCCACTGAGCTAATGATTTTCCTTTAATATATTCACAATAACTAACATAAAAGTCATTGCACTGTTATTATTTTTTTCTGTCTTGTTTCAGATGGATTTGCTGAAGAAAACCTGTACTGAAATAAGTCTGTGACTTACTGTACTACCACTTGTATGACATATTGTCACGGCAACCTTCCTTCACTGGATTCAAAGAAGAATGTGAGCGAAGACATTTAGAGGACATCTTTGCCAAGACACTTTTCCCAAATGACTTATTTCTGAATGTAGAAATGAAGCTAAAGTAGAAAAGACTACAGCTCTGTCCTCATTTCTCAACACTGCTGTCAACTGCATTTATGTTTTGCTGATGTCTTATTTTTTTATGAAAAGGGTACTTTTAAAAAATGTGTCTGTCTGACAATGGAGGTATGTTTTTTTTCGTCTAATGCTGAGTGACCACAGTTTACTATTGAGCACTTTATCACTGTCATCGCCACAGGAATTTTATAAATGTGGCGTGCTGATATAAAGGAATATTACCTACATTTCAGAGATACCTGGATGAGCTTTAACATTCCTTATAACAAAGAGCCATTTGTAAACATTTGTTTTTAGGTGCCTTGAAAACATGTAGGAAAACACATATGAGTTTGTTACGTTTGCTAGAAAATAATATATCCATTCCTTATTCATTTTTAGTGTCTCACTTTTCTCAGTGTGCCATTACTGCTTTCATGCTGGTCAAAATAAATAAACCAGTCAGTGAGAAATTAATGATTGTTACTCAAAGCTCTACCTCAATACTACATCTAAATACAAGTGTGACTCTCATTAATAATATTTATTTTAAAAATACTCATTCCTTACTCTCACTTAATTGTGTTGAAGATGTTTTACCTTATCACGTGAATTTTAAAACTTGTGTTTTTTCATTCCACATTTTTTTATGGTACTGTACATGTCTTAATGTTTAATGTCATACCTGCAACTTGTTTCAAGTGTTTTAAATATAAATAAAGCTAATGGAAAAATGCATTTGATCTTATTGATTTTTTGATAAATGTATTCAATAACTAATCACAGAGGGTGTATTTTATACATGACACCCTGACAACCTGTACAGTACATGCAAAAAGTTATTAGACTTATTAACACATTAAACACAATTAATACCTCATGCAACTTTATACACCATTAGTGCCAAGATGGCACATATGTCTGTCTGAATAAGATAAGGTCAGCTACAGTTTTAACAACATTTTTGTCAAATTTAAATTGAAAACTGATGTTTTGCCACTTGGGAGCAGTGCAACAAGTTGTAGATAGCTAACATACAGTATAGTGCTATATAGTCATAATGGCAAACATGTTAGCAAGCAGTTGTCTATGTAGACATCCAGAAGACGCAGAGCAACATTAGTATTCATTCTGACTGAGTCATATCTCTGAGCACCAATATTATACACTCTTTTAAGCTCTATAATGGTTTCCACCAACTCGTGAAGAAAAATATTTGACTCTCTAGCTGTTAAAAGCTTTAATATGTTCACCTTTTTGGATTGCTCTGGTAGGCTACCTGTCAGCTGATTTTCGATATCAAAAGGGAATTTTTTACAGCGCTGACCAAAATACCCCAAAATGCCGCTGGACACAACTAGCTAGACCCATAACCAATTTGAGCGAGTTGTGATGTAGCGCTAGGTGTCACATGCAATTTGGGGCGGTGCTTGGTCTGATGTCAAGTGGGAAAATAATGGCGACCTGGTCACAAAGGTTCTGAAATCACAGCTAAATAATATACTAAAATATTTTTCTATAGGTAATACAGTCTTGATCTTGATTCATAATTGATCAGCACTGTGTTGTTCCACAGTTCGATTTTAGTTTTGGGAGCCTGGTGAGTTGCACTGGATGGACCCAAAGGTTGGATACAACATCCATCAGATTGTCAAAACTTGTGACATATTGCCTAAATTTATGGACTGCTGGTGCTCCTATGTGAGTTTGGAAAAATGACTGAAGGTATGCCAGACACATCTGCCAAGAAAATAAACAATGAGCTCAGCAGACTGGTCTGGTTTTCAGGTAAGATCAGAGTTATCGTTACCAAAACACTTGTGCTGTGGGCGGTAAAACCAAAACAATGAGCTGAGAGATGCTGAAAACACTACAGAGCTGAGGAGAACTGCAGAGTTGGGTGAAGATTTTCACTGTAAGACACATCTTTGGCATTACACTTAATAACTTGAAACATTTCAGAATTAAATATTGATTATTTCTGAGTTAAAACACACAATGGGAAATGTTGTATATGACAAATTTGTTGAATTGGTGGGTATTTGTCATGTATGTTTTATGTGCACTTTTCTTATATCTAACGAGATGGCGGCCAAATGAACAGTCACAGCACAGCATCTACTGAGCTCTTCACTGCCCTATTGATTTTTACATATTGTTGCTGGTCAGACCAATGAGAGCATATAAACTGTAAACCTGGGAATCAATGACATGTTTGCACAGATGTGCAGAGTCAATGGGTAAATGAGTAGTTAGACAAAGAAGTGAATCGACTGGGTACTGGTGGCTGATAGATCACTGTGGTTAAACAGAGATGTAGCTCCAGAGCTCCATTTGCATGACAGTGGAATGAAAACTTCACAGAGGAGGGGGGGGGGCTACAATCATGTTGCTGGTGCAGTGTGTGCAATGCAGAGCCCCCATGTTTTTCTCATGGAAATTAAAACAGCCACTAGATGGAGTAATAGCTCCAAGAGCCTCCTTGTAACATAGATATTTGCATGCTGCTGGTGTAAAATAACTTAAACAAGCTTGAAATAAAGCGTAGGAGGAGTGTGTGCGTGTGCGTGTGCATGTGTGCGTGGCGATGAGAGCACAAAAGGACATCATTCAGTCCGTTCATGAGCAAACAGTCCAGATGCCTAGCCTTATCCATGGAGACCCAATTAAGAGTGATGTCTGTTGAAGGGTACCATGGCAAATAAAGTTCCTAACAAGTCCCCACATCTGCTGCGCTCCGGTCTTCCTGCACCACTCAGCGTTACCTGGAGCAATAATGATGTCCCGGAGGTACGGTGACACGAGGTCCCCGCCATCGATGCCACTGTCCACACCAAGGAGACAGCACGAATGCTCCTTTAAACTTCACAGAACTGCACAGAGAACACTTCAAACAATACCATGTCTCCACAGATTACACAGCACAGCGGGCGAGAGAGTTTGGCACTTCTCTGTAGCCACGGTTACATGATTATTATTAGATCAGGCATGACTGTGTGTTGAAATGTTGGTCTTTGGTGTCGATTTTTCACTTAGATGTCCATAAAAAATATAACAATATTATTAGTATTGGTGGCAGTAGATCAGTGGCCATGTGTAAAGATGACATCTATATATGACAGACATACACTGTAGATTTCAAGACAAAGCTGAGACAGTGTTACGTATGAAGATAAAAGTATACGTATAGAGAAATATAAAAGCAGAAACACACACAAACACACTCACTTTCTCCCTGTGAAGTGAGTTAATGTATCACTTAATTACACAGGCAGCCCTCGTGTCTGCTTGATATTAAATTAAGGTGATGTGAGATTAAATTAGCAAGATCTAAGCCTCACAGGAGTGGTGAAGTGCTGCAAGAGTCTCCAAGTGGAATTGGCTGAGGGAACGCATTCGCATGACACTATGATTCGTATCTGAGATCCGTGAGCAGCATTGGGGCTGATGATGATGCCACACAGTAGAAGTGACAAAAAAGAAACATCGGCAAAACTGTCATCTGCCCTACTTCAGTAGCTTCTAAAGTGCTTTCTCAGGTGGATGGCTGGAGGGCGGATGCTGAGGGAAAAGCGCATCAGTGCGTATGAACAGAGCAGCTCGTGGATGGGATTCGTTTCAAAGCCATGCCTCCCAGAAGCAGCCAGGTTTTCATATCCTGCCTCTCTGGTGGCTTCCCTCAAATGATTACCTCAATTACTTGCAAAGAAAAACTCTCCAAATTGAAACTCTCACTGATTTCAGACAACAGGGCCTCAGGTGGCGCTGCCTTGTCTTTGTTTATCTACTGGCTTTACGCTTTCATTGTCACTGCAACCAGGCTAGAGGCCTCCATTAAAAGCTTATCTTGGGGCATACACTTATTTTGAAATAGATGAAGATGTGGAAAGCCATCCAGCTAAGAATGTGATTTGTCTCTTTCGCTCCAGGAGTGTTTGGCAGATAGAAGCACAGACATAGATGATAGCTGCCAAGGTCACAGATAGGTGTCTCACGCTGTCATGAGGGAGACCTGAGCCGTTACTGCATGTTAACCTGCGCCTCCATTTTTATTCTCCACACTCCACGAGGAGATCCCGCTCGCTGTGTAAGTCATTTTCCCCTTGTCTCAGCGAATAAAACAGACTGCAATTGTTTCGACTGCATCACATTTCCATGTCTATAACATTGCTGTCCCAGTTTTCAAAGGCGGCACATCACCTGACTGGTGCTGGTTCAGTCAGCACACTGTAATTGGGTTAAACTTAAAGCCTCAAAATAGGCTGCAGCCTGTTCCTCCTGTGTTGCCATGCCTGAAACCACAGCTCTGATTCAACACTGGATCGCAGCCATGCAGAGTCAACATATCCTGTTCATATTCACGAGAGAAAGGCCAGCCAACCAGGGAGAAGAATACAAACGGCAGCCGAACAGCGGAGCCCTCTTGCATATTAATGTTTGATTTATTCTCTGCTGTTCTCTCTCAGGGAGGAGTTTGCTGCTTCGGGCAAAGCACCTGTCCACAGAAGAGACATAAGCATCCCAGTGTGGTGAAATTTGATGAAATATGATGTAATTGTTGAGGAAATCTCCTGTGATTTTAGATGATATTTTGTCATGTAAGAACTTCCAACAGGGATTTTAGAATGTGTCTGGATGGAGTATTGTGATTTAAAGCGAGCCCAAAACAGATTTTCACAGGTTTACACTAAGTTTGTTTTTCTGCAGAGGCATATTACTAGTTAAAGGGAGGGGAAATCTCTTAATATATTGTGTATTTACCCTCGGTAAGCTCAATCCCTAGCATTCAGAAAATCAATGCTCTGTGCTGAAATTCCAATATAAAGCGGCACATCGAGGGATTTCTGTAAGAAACAGTTTGATTTTTCAAGTGCTGCTGTTGTTAGTGTTGTAATGTGGGTATTCAGAGTAATTGCTGAAAATCACAATGATTGCAAGTGATTCCTGGCATGTGGCTGTGCAGCCAGAAGTGCATCACATGTAGTGTACATATAAATTTAGGATATACATTATACATACATTCATCTCTCCACTGCAGCAATTCTGCAGGGGCCAACACAAACATGGAGGACTGCATCATATCGCAGGCTGAGAGAAGTGCGGGTAACAAAATTCTGACCTCAAATTATGCAAATAAATTCATCAAATAGAATCAAATTAAAAGGATCCATAAATGACAAAATAACTGATGCACAGCTAAATAAAAAATTAGATACAATAGGCTACCTCATAAATAGTGAAATGTGTATAAATCAATTTAATGACTTTTTTAAATGCGTGAATTAAAAATTGAATTTAAAGTAGGTAAGCATTTTGTAAATCTTTTTTTTTTTTTCCGTATGCTCTGACCAATTACTTCTCTCAACATTGTGCTGAGCCCTGGTTTGTTTATACTGTTGCACCAGAAGCAAATATGTCTGTCAGCTTTCTGCTCTCACACACATGCAGTACAAATGAAAAGATACAGTAATAACAAGCGCAGATTTAGCACTCAAAATGTTAATTTATAAAACAGTGGATCCTTAATTTCAGGCAGAGGTTCTGCAGACAAAGGCAGCTCCTCATGTCTACATGGTGACATAAAATGACTGTTTCCAGTCAATTTAATCAGCAATAGTGAGCTATTTGAGCTACATTAGCTCATGTATTGGTTGAAAATTTACTGGCTGCAAAGTGTTTACATCTAATTTATTAAAACAAGAATCCTGTGAATATGAATATATATGCACTTAGCAACAGTCATGATATTGTGCTAAAAGTTCGAGACAAAATTAAAATCATGATGATCATGGAGACGACATAAATAAACAGAATTATTCTTGTAATACAGTGCTGTCCTTTACGCCGGGCATACACTGTAAGATTATATAAATGTTGTTTAATTTCAACTCAAACTGTACGAGTAAATTGGCCACGATGTAAAGCCAAAGCTCACGATTTATGTGCTCACACTGTATGGTTTGATCGTCAGCCACGACCTGAGTGCTCACGCTGTCGGCTATGTGTGAAAACAGCCTGTCGACCCCTGCAGACCGACCTGGCCATTGACAGTTGTCAGTAAAGATTCGTTTGAAAGCTCAGAGGCAGGTTTGTTTACTAGCAACAATACTAACAAAGGCAGAAGTGTACTGCCTTGATAATTTGTGCTATCCTGTGTGCCGAAACCTAAAAAAAAAGATGTGCTGGCGCATATGGACCCACAGATGGCTTGAAACACATGGATTTTTCATTTTGCAAAGAGAAAGGGAGATAAGACAGCTACTTTTACTGTTTTTATCTTGATAGCTAACATTAGCTACGCTCTGATTACTACAGCATTCCTTTTTTTTTCGTTGTTGTGCAGTTGCGTGTTGCCATGGCACTCAGATGCTCTGTTTGCCATTTCAGGCGGGTAAAGTGAGGAAAAAAAGCACTGATGTTGGTGAATCGAGTCGTTGCTCTGTTTCAGCTGTGTGAGAGCCTGAGTCGGCCGACCAAAGTTTCTGACACGTCAGAAATTCATCCAACCGTCTGACGGCTGTTCAGGAGCTGATAATCAGCCCTCGCTCCCCCCGTCACGGTAAACAAAGACGAAATTCGGCCTGACTCTAAAATAAGTCGTGCAGTTCAATATTCGGGTCAAACATCGGCTCAAGTGTATGTCCAACTTTAAGCATGACAAAAGAAAACATAAGATCAAACTGTATTTTGTTCTCAAGAAACTTGTTTGGCTTACCTGGGCCTACTTATTCTTAGATTTCCAGACTGCAAGTATTTCCTTTTAACTAACCAATGTGTTTTGCAAACATAATGCTAAGCTAACATTGGTTGAGGTTGCTTAACTTTAAAGCCAATAACAAACAGACACTCTTATAATAAATACACAAAGTAATTAAGTTAGTTATTGATATTCAAACTATTTTCCTTTAACATCATACTCAAACTGGTATTAAGCTCTGTTCTCTATGAGTCATTATTGCTAGACTTAATCTGACTTGACTGACAGGAGTGTGAAGTATTTTACGTTATTTCTTCTTGTGTGTTCACATTGTGTTAACATTCATCCCAAATCATCAGACCCTTCCAATGCTCAATTAGCTCATGTTTAACCCTCACTGATAATTCTGCACACGAGGCCTCAGCTCATGCATGCATGGACAGTATTCAGGATTCTTTGAGCATTATTTGCAAACCCTCATTACCAAAGACTCCTCTCAACTTTTCTCTTAACTCACGAGAAAACATTTGATCCACGCATTCAGATTTTTTATGTTACTCTTTAATCTTTGTCTTTCATGTCCATTCATGGGGTTTCGGTATATCTGAAATCACTAACAAGTAAAAAAGTTTTCTATCATATTTCTAAGTAATTTCTCCCCAGGAGGCTTGAAAGTTCTTGAGGTGAACATATATGTTGAGTAGATTTCTGGATAATGTCACACTGTGCTGTCGGAGAGGAATGACAGTTAACACAGCAGGAGAAGAAATCTTCTCACTACAGAGGAAACTTCTCCCTCTGAGGTACTTCAAACCAACCATGAGGAAAAACTGTGGGTAATGCTGGGGACAAGACAAAACTCTTGTGGCTTCACAGCTCATCAAAATATACTCAGCCTGGCGGGGGTCAGTGCGTGGGTGATCTGATACGACGCTGTCAGTAGGATGAAGAAATAAAACGAGCGACGTGAGGAGGATAAGCATCCAGAGAGCGTCTCTGCACACCTCAAGGTCTTTCATGTCTTTATCTTTCGACCTTTGCTTAGAAACAATGGAGGAACATGTAAAACTCCGCCCCACCACCACTAGGCAACACTTCATGCTCTCATTTGTTATCTTGGGGGACATAACTGTGCTTATTCCTTCCCCGAAAACACATGCTGGGTAGTGGCGGATGACAGACTCTAAGTGCCCTTGTAAATGTACAAAGGGTTCCAGATAAAAAGATCATTGTACAACAAGATTTATTCGTGATGAGATATTTCATCTCAGTATTGCAGTCACAAGTGTTCCTGCATTCAAGCACAAAGAATATTGAAGAATATTGAAGAATATTACCATGGAAACGGTACAGTGCACAGACCAATATAGGTAATGATAAATAGCCTGAACCTCAGTGTCCTGGCTAATATTGTCATTCTGGATTATTTGTGGCATTATAAACAAAATCTTTATCTTTTAAGCAAACAACTCTTCATCTGAGTGGAAGAAATGGAGATGTGCATGCGGGCATGCTCATTATAATTATAATACAGAAACAGAGATTAGGAATGAAAGAGAAAAAAAAACCTCCCTGATTGTTCTTGCTCCTGCAAAATCAAGGTCATCTCTTGACTTTTTATTAGCATGGAGTTGATATGAATCATGGGGAAGTGTCTTAATAAAATGCTGGGAGATTTCTCACACTGGTTGGGGTATTTCCTTCTTTGTGAGCACTGTCTTGCTTTCCTTTTATTGGCACCTTTTATCCATCTCATCTATCTTACATCAGTACTCAGTCATATTACATGTAAAGGCCATTTTAAAAGACAAGAGGAGACAAGATCTATCCATTTTGAGGATTACTATTTAGCACATTCCAGCAACTGCTAATGATGGTAATGATAATTGAAGAGAGCGCCGCCCGCCCGGGCGACAATGTGGCACTACCTGCTCATTAATCTATTCATCTTACCCTCAGATGAATGTGCTGACTGTGATCCTGGTGACCTCTGGTCTGCAGCGACGTCTTTAAAGTGCTCAGGTCACGCACGCCTCGTCCTGCAGTCCACACTGCTGGAATAACTGCGCAAGAATCTTGGCTATGTGGAAAAATACACACACAGATGATGTAGCTCAGGCTGACTGCCAAATGGAAAATAAAGATGTAATTAGAAAGTAAAGTGAACACAGATTTACTACTGTACAAATATTTTACAGTGCATTTCCAGAGCAAATGCAGGCACACATCTGTACCCACACCCCCACACACATACACACAAACACACACACATATACACAAAAGGCTTTGTGCTCACCAAACAAAAATCAATAATGATTTCACACAGCTAATCAAACACAATCTCTTTGGATTTTGGACAGGAAAGCAGTTGATTTGGGTTGAATAAACCCTATTCAGCGTTAACGCAGTCATTTTGTCCTCTCAGAGTCTGGTTTTATTGAACAGATCCGAGCTCCTCAAGGGGACCTGAGAATCCGCACAGAGCCAGAGCCTGAAAAACAGAGCCTACAAAACATCTTCTTCACTCGTTTTTTGTCTTGTCTGTGAGCATCGTTGCCATGTGACGCTCTCCTGTGTTCCTTTTCTAATCCGAGGTTTATGACTTGGGCTGCACAGGTCCGGCTGTCTAATGGGAGTTCATATGATGAACGCTGAGGCATTGACACAAGGATGATTTATCGTACAGTACTCACTCGAGGTGTGCACGGGCTGTGCCACCCGGGGAGATGCGTTCCATCACATCTCATTTGCATTCACTCGATTTCTGTGCCGGCGATGACTCACACCGCTAATGAGGCACCCACAGGACGAGAGAGTGTTCAGCTCACAGTTACACTGGTGTGTTTATCCTTCACTGAGAACATGAGCGCAGCACCCCAGCAGAACCGACACATGCATGTGAGGTGTTTATCTGTAAAAGTACATATTAGTAATAAGACATGTTTGTCATTACATAGGATCATGTGGTTATGACTATGCACAGAAAAGGAAGAAAAGTCTGGTGAGCATCATTAACAGTTAGTACAACACCTCGCAACACCTTGACTGAGATTATTCAAATTATTCTGACTGTGATATTATTTTTAGTTGAAATGACACAATTGCTCTAAATGACTCAACATTTCCCATTTTATCACATGTGCACTATATCACATACTGTTACATCACAAAGTTTTTACTTTACAATGATTTTTTTGTTTGTTTTCTTTGAATCGAACCTTTAAACTTTTCAATCAAATGCATTCTGTGGCTATGAAAGATGTAATTGTTTATTGAAGGTATTCTATTTGCATCGAACCAACAAGAAAAAAACCTTTGTATGTTAATATTTACATTGCATTTATTATCTTGGCAGTGCGTTGCACAAACGATGTGTAATGTGCGCACTGAGCCATCTGTTTGTAAAGCACACACATGGTTTTCTTGTCCAGGTGCAGAATCTCAATCTGAAACTGTAATTTTTCTTTCTGAAAATATCAAAAAACAAAACAACAACAAAATAAAATGATAAAGGTGAATGTGGGAAAAAATAAAAAACATGAATAAAATAATTATCTAATTTTCTATAACTGCAAACTAAATACAAATCACTGCACAAACCCTAATCCATAACAGATGAGCAAAGGGCAGTTGTGCTAAAAACAATGTGACAACGACAATAATAATAATAATAATAATAATAATATGCAAAAAAAGTGGAAAAAAAATCATGCACTCAGCATATAGTCTGTACACTTAGCTTTCTAATAGAAAACGCAGTATGTACCCGGCAACAAACTGTATCTTGGCAAAAGAAAATGAAAAATTCTCACAAATCCTCTATTCCACGGCAGATGTAAAAACTGCCTGCTGTATATGAACACTACAAGGCTGGACAAATAAATAAATAAAAAAGAAAGAAGGAAAGAAAAGAAAAGAAAAAAAACCCTCTGCTGACATGATGGTGAGGGGGATGAGTAATAGAACTCTGCCACCTTATGACTAAAAATTACAATAAATTACATGAAATTTTTGAGAACACTTTTTTATTTATTACATCTCAAACAGAAAATTCACAGTATCCATCAATAACTCCACCTCTTCAGCTGCAGATATTACATGTGG
>JAPZDX010000003.1:7356383-7367095 GCA_029783625.1 Naso annulatus | reverse complement strand
TTGTCAACTTCCCTATCACGTAAGTGTCGTCCACATGCTGTAGGTTAAAATGCAAAGCTTGGATCAAAGTGCCTGACAGAACCATGAAGAGCATGATAGTAGTAATGAATAGTTATGATTGTATAACGTACTGAAGCCAATGCGTGCTTTGGCTTGAGGCTGCTCCAAAAGGGAGTCAATCCCCATGACCCCCATATTAAAATGACTAACTTTACAGCAAAAAAAAAACATGTCGGCAGCCTGGTACAAGACATGGTTTTGACTTTAAATCATCCCATCTTATGACCAATGCAAGGGGGATGAATTTTTATGTAACTTACTTGCTTGAATTATTTTGAAGCTTAGAATTATGCACAGTTAAGTGAGTGGATGCTTTAAGTGAATGCTAGCCACTAGCTCTCTCAATAGGCATTCACTCACGGGCGTAGCCATGTTTATCCTCCCCATCTCCACCTTCCCAACCCAATATGGTCACTTGTCAGACTTCAGGTTTCAAAACTATAGTACAAGCTTGAAAACCGTGATGTCAGAGTGACTCCATCTACTGTTTGCTGTACAGTGTGCCAATCTTGTGAGAGGTGATGTCAATGATGTGTTGTCCATGTTTTGACTTTTTATATGCTTCAACAGGAATGTAGACCTTCGCGAGTACTTGACAGAAGAAGCTCAAGTTACAGAGAAGAACACAACTTATGACCTTGTCGCCAACGTAGTGCATGATGGGAAACCCTCTGAGGGAGCTTACAGAATACATGTTCTGCATCATGGAACTGGGAAGTGGTACGAGATGCAGGACCTGCAGGTGACCGATATTCTCCCGCAGATGATCCACATCAATATAAAACATTATCCTAATTGAATATTGGGTTGCTGTACACAGTGAAGTCAGGTAACTTGCTGCTTTGATAAGCAGGAAAAAAAAAGAAAAAAAAAAATCAGCATCCATCAAAAGAGTAACAGACATTTCTCAAGGGGTTGTACAAGAGGGCTTCAGCAAAGCCAAAGTCTTTACTGCCTCAGCAAATTCGCGCTGCAGCTAAAACAAAACTAACCAGAGAATAATAAGATTTCTATGTTTGAGTTCACCGTCTATAAATGAACTGTAAATATACCAAAATGTTCATTCTATCAGAATAAAGAAAAACTTGCTTGTTAGCTTTCAAGAGTGAAGTGCAGGCAGACCAGTGCAGAGAGCTAGCGTTAGCACATAATCTCTGACAGCTAACATCAGCATCACTGATGCTTTTCACACCACAAAACTGTGACCTAAGACTTTCCAGTTTCTCCTATTCTTACCTCGGGACGGAAGGTCCTATAACATCAAATGGCAATTACCAGTAGACCTGCTCATCATTTCATCTTACAAGGTAAAACCGTCAATACAGCTTGTTCAAAACTATAAAAAAAGGGATTCCATGTTACAGTATGTGGCTGTCCTTTTGTTTTTGTATAAATACCTCTGTTACAACTGAATAAACTACATGAATTTAACATGGTCACCTGCCAGAGAAACAAAATGCCAACCACTAGCAAACTGGCAACCAGGGGAACCATTATTCGAACCAGCACCCATCACTTCTTCTATGTTTCAGCCTTAGATAATGTGATATTTTCCAGTTCATTTTCAATCTTGGGGACATAAATATTCTGAATATGAGGTCCACTCCTATATCTATGTATACAATTTGACTGTATCATATTTCCCCAGTAAATTGAACTTATTTAGATCCAATCACACAAGGACATTATCAACGAAGTAATCAGTAAGTACAGGATCTTGATTACATGATAATAGTTGGTCAAATACAAGGGGAATGGCTTGTAGTAACTTTGATTCTGTAAATTTTTTGCTCAGAACCATCACCAGATAACAGTCAATTTTCTAATTTTAGCACCCTCAGCTGTATTTTGTGTTAATTAGCAAATGTTAGCGTACAAGCTACAGAAAAACAAACATAAAAAAAAACATCAGCATGTTGGCAGGATCATTGTGGGATGTGGGGATGGTGATATGAGCACTCAGCTCTAAACACTGTTGCGCCTGAGTGCAACCTCAAAGAGCTCCTGTGGACAGTTTTAGTCTTATTTTGAAATTTTCTACTCTCTCTTCTAATGCATCTGTCCACTTCGTGTGACCACCAACGACCCCAACCAACTCTCAGCACCTTACAAAAAAATAGAAAATAAATGTTGCCACTCAACAAAATCTGGGCAGCAATTACATTTTTCTAATTTGGCAGAACTAACTAGGAGCATATAAAGACTATTTCTAAGAAATGCAATTTCTTTATAATATGGGCTTAATCTTGTCTAATAGAATGCAGTTGCCTATTTTAAATTAGCTTGAGCAAACACCCTCTCCAGGGATGCTGCTATGTGGCCTTGGCCTCTCGCCTGACCATGTGGTAAAGATACAAACAAAGAGCATTTGTTTTTCAGGGCTCAGTAGTAATACAGAAAATATTTACATATACAAGCCCTGAAATGAAAAGAGAGAGAGTACAAGAGCATCTTTTACCCCTTCTCCACTGGTCAAAAAACATGTGTTAACCCCGCTAAGATCGGGGTTTTGTGTGCAGCGGGAATGGGTACACTCACCACTTACACCTGCATTCATGGACCCTGCAGTAGATGTGGGTTTTTCTCACCTCACCTCGGCTCAGCTTTTAATGTAAACTAAAGACCCAGGTGAACATGCTAATTTCTGACATATTTCCCAGTGCCTTTCTGTTCCTTCTTCATTTGGTGCATCATATCATCCAGGCATGGCGCAGGATTTAAGGAGTTAACACTAACAGACACAGAGCTGAAAATGATTCCTGCCTGACTTGTGTCACTATAAGAACAGAGCATTTTTGTTGAGACAATCTTAAATTAACTGTGTGCTGCTTGCTCTCTCGTAAAAGGCGACCTAGCCGTCAAGCGTGGAGCGTTTCCACCCTGATCCCACTTCTGTGAAATATGACACCCAGACTAACTCTTAATACAAATGCATTGGTCCTTAATCATAGTTAATATTAAAATTGTCTGATATTTGTCTCATACATTACAGCGATATTTCCACACAATGCAGCACAAACATTTCATCCAAATATGATTCTTCACATAAAATTTACAGAAGGGCTACCTTGCCAGCTGGAAGTGGGAATGGTGTCAATAGATAAATGTAAGCAGGTTGACCGGCATTTAAAAAAAACTGGGGCAGACACGCTAATTTTGGTGGAAAATGGGTATTTGAAATGTATTTTATCATATTGGGAATTTTCATCCAGGTAATCCCACCTCATGTAAATGCAATTTGAAGCATGAATAATAAGAACCAGTAGTCTGAGTGAGCACAGGGACACTCTTGGGCTTCTTGTGTCCATTATCAATCATCTCTTTTCAAAGTTCCTCATGTGGCACTAATCTCTACAGAGGGTTCATCCCACAAACGCGACTCCCTACTTAGCACCACTAGCCCTCCAGAATTACTTTCACTCTGGTAGTAAACAGCTGCATGAAGGAACTGCAATGTGTAGCTCAGTGTTTCACTCTCCAGTTTTAATATGCCACTTGTACTTTACTGAATTTGCTAAAAGTAGATAAAGACATAATGATGGTCTGTCTGGGTGTAATCAGGACATTTCACTCATTGATCGATTGATGGATTGGCTCCTAATTTCCCCCCTTTGCATGAAAAAGAATGTGTGAAACAGAGGGAAGAGCGTTCTAATTTGCTCCGACTGGCTCCCTCCGGTGGCTCAGACAGCGCTGATGTGTCTCTAATTGATTTCCATGGCATCCTCAGATGAGCTGCAAGAGAGGAGCAGGAAAAGTACGCTGTGTGCTGCACGTTTGCAGGTTCCCCTTAATAAAGGCAACAATGACGAGGGACCGAGCAAATTTAGCCCTCCGTTCTCCTTCACATCTGATCCGTCGAACCAGTGTAAAGTAAAAGTCAGTAGAAATGTTAATTAATGACAGCATTTATAAATGCTATCACTCTTCATATCAGCTTTGGTACAAGAGTGTGAAAATTGAGCTTCGATGGATTCTGAGCTGAATAATGAGAGGGAATATAACCTTGTAATTTGCATGTCTTCAGGTTTTAAAATGCGTTGAGACTGACTGATTGCACCTAGCAGCTGAATCATCCCGCTATCATCTTCCCCAACAACAGATGAGATAAAGCAAGTCAGAACTGATTAATAGGAAAGTTTCTTTAAGGATGACCTCAGAAATGCCTCCTGAAATAAGCCGTGTAGAGTTTTTTAGCCTGATTTGACAGGTCACTTAACCTTCCAACTCTTTCCTCCTGCCCGGGGACTAAAAAGCAACCCCCCTGGGAAGATCTGAGTTGTCTTTTCCCCTTAACTCTCAACAGTGTCATGCACACAGCATTTATCTTCTTGTAGTGAACTGGACAGTAAAGGATTTAGGAGGGCTGCTCTGTATCATAATGCCAGAAGCTCTTTTTGAATATTAAAAAGGCTATCTCCTTGATCAAACAGCCTTGGTGTTGAAGTCTTGCCAATATAAAGGAACAGGATGGATATTGTATACATCCCGTATCTGGTAGAAATAAATTTGAGGGCATATTACAAATATAAAGATATGGTTATATATTAAACTTGCAACACGGCACATGTTTGCAGGTTTGTAGCAGGACCGGAAATGAGTCCTTCGTCTTTGCAATCGAAAGACAGCCAGGATTTATCACTGACGGTTATTTTATCATCTGGTTATATCTAATCTTTATACCTGCTTTGGCACATCAATAAACACATTAGTATGTTGTTGCCAATCGATGAGTGGAGACAGACAAACCTTTTTGGCCACCGCTATCGTATCAACGGGGGCTTGAGAGTCTCACTGCAAATTAAACGTCTGAACTCTTCACCCTGCATTCAGCGCTGACCCAACATTTATCAAACATTCATAGCTGCAAAGCTATTTGCATCAGCACAAGACCTACAATCAATTCGGGGCTGTGATAGAGGTTTACCAACTGGTGGGTTGTCAATAACTATTTAAGATTCACTGTAGATTTCCCATGCGTGAATCGACCTCCTCCAGCCGGCGTCGGCTGCAGGGTACGGTGGTAGTGAAAGCTGAAGATGTGTTCCTTGGCTGTGGGCTCAAAGCGTCTGTAGACGTTGGCTTACCCCAGTCTGAGGCTTGTTTAGCCAGTCATGTCTTTATGTAATATTCACCAGACACGCCACATCCACACTCCCATGTAAATGATGGCAGTAATCTCTAAATCTTTCCCCTTTCACTGTCCTTTTTATCATTATAGTATGTATGAATATCTGTATTTGTGGTGCCTCATTGTGAAAATGCCACAGATTTATACTGCGCTATATTCATTATAATCAGCTATTATTATATGGTATGACGTGCTGAGATGCTGATTGTTTCATTACCTTTTAATGGCTATTACAGATAAATGCAGCAATTGGAAACTGAACACAAACCACTTCAGCGCAAATAAGGTCTTTGTACGTGCCAGCCTTTTTTATTTTCTAAATGTTCACCAGGGTCATCTCTTGGCAAACTGGAAGAGTAGCTGAATAGCTCAGAGAGCTGCTCCATCAAAAATAACATTCCTGATAATACACGTTGCCCTGGCTGATGCACTCAATAGTGACAAAAATGTGAGACACTCCCAAGGGCAGTTTGTAGTTTCAGCTGCAAAACCACAGAAATCACTGAGGCAAGTGATACAGAGATGTTTGGTAATGATTAATTTTGCAAATCTGTGCTGTAGGCCTACAATAGTGCAGCCATGAATGCATTACATACACTGATATCCTGATTACTTTTAAGGACCACATAAGCTAATACACAAGACAGCATATTGTAATCCAAACACATTTTATAAATGCATCAAATATTCCATTAAAAATCTTAAACACTATCTACTAATGGAGTCACAGACAAATATATTGTCCTCGCAGTTATTGTTCATGCACTGTAATCAGCACATACACTGGAGGTTGCAGTGGTAGCTATAGCTGACAATTCAAATAAGGCAATTCATTAATGATACATACATTTCAGCAAGATGAAATTTCCCTGTTTCATTGCTCACAATATAAAGACACAAAACAGGTTAAAAGTCTAAATTTATGCTAGCAGCTCTGTGAGGCTGTACATAAAGTCAATGGTGCCCTTTAGCTAAATCTTAACGCTAGCATGACAATGCCAACTCATAGTGACAATGGTAACAAGCTATGGTTACACAGCTAAAATGGTTAACATGTTCAGGATCTTAGCTTGGCTTTTTAGCATGCTAACAGTTGCTAATTAATACCTAGCGCAAAGAACAGCTGAGGCTAATGAGTATCTTAATAGGTTTTAGAGAGCTGATCATTTTACGGCTCTGTATTCCCTGTGCTGTTTGTGCCTTTTCCACTCCCGTCCTCTCTCGCTCTGCCCAGGTTACCACATCTAATTACTTCGTGAGTTGTATGTGACATGGGTATTAAGTGCCTCAAAACTTTGTACATAAACTTCCAGTCGGTCCACTTTAAAGGGCATAAACACACCATGTGAAAAATGCCATAAATGGAATCTTTGCAATGATAGAATTTTGCAATATAAATAAGTGCTCCTTTAACGACTTGCTCAGGAGGTAGAGGGGGTGTCCACTCATCAGAAGGTCATTGGTTTTATCCCCCCCTCCTCTGTTTCGCATTTCATGCGTCCTTGAGCAAGATACTGAACATCAGATTGCTTTTGATGACTGTTCCATCAGTGTGTGTGTGTGTGTGTGTGTTTATCTAAACTTAAGTAGCAGGTTGGAACGTTGTATAGACGCCCCTGTCATTTTTGTGTAAATAGCTGATGTTGCTTTTTTCATAGTGCGGAAAAAAATAATATATATATAATAATAGCATGATGTAATTATTGGATTTAGGCTGTCAGCTGTGTCAGTTCTGAGATGGAGTAACATTGACTCACACTCACTCGTACAGACCTGTGGCTGTGGGCAGACGATCAAAATAAGTCGTAGTAAAGTGGACTGAAGCCAAACACAGGTTGAGTCACGCACTTGACATGCTCATAGATATGCAAAACATTTATTCAATTATGGACTAAAACTTTGTGATAGCTGAAAAAAACTTACACATTTTGATGTACTGTAGTATTTGTTTAATAAGCTGGTTCGTTGATTCGACTGTTAACAGACATTTATTGTCTGTAGAGGATAAATTCACAGTGAATCAGATGATCTCTTGACTTTTCTGCACAAGTCACAATGAGGTTGACAACTATAATAATCAGTGTTGGGGAGTAACTAGTTACCTGTAATGGAGTTATGTAATTTAATTACAAAATAAATGTAAATGTAATCCGTTGCAGTTACTGAGAAAAAATGTGTAATTAAATTACAGTTACTTATGAAAATGTTCATCATTGATTACAAAGGGGGTTACAACCGAATATTTTCTTTAAAGCTTTTAAGTTAAATAATATTAATTTGTTGTAGTGCATGTTTTAATGTGCACAACGCTTTCTTTTGCCATTTTCAGCCAAGGCCATTTACTAAAGTTTGATACTATTCCGATGCTTTTAATGGTTCTCTTGTTTGAATTTGCAGCTCCCAGTGTCTGCAGATTAAATCAATCTACATCGCTGCTCAAAGCTAACAACCTAACGGTTAGGTTTAACCTAAAGGATAAAAACATGATCCAGTGCTGGAAATAAAAAGAAAACCCATTTTATTCAGAAGTCAGAAAAGGGCTTGAACGCAACAGTGTGATGCAAAACATGTTTATCAGCTGTTAAAATGCTGTTGACATTAAAAGTTTTCATGTCAAACCAGAGGAAACATCTGCAGGCATGTAGCAGTCAGTGCCTGTTTGAATAAACGACTACAACTGCCTGGAAAACATATTAGAATTACACTTCAGCATAGCGTGTAAACCAACAATAAAAAATGTGGATCACAGGTAATTAAAAGCAGTGTATCATCCTACTGCAACTTTTTTTTTGATAGCAAATATGTCAAAAATCTTACTCCATGTGTCCAGACTGAAGGTGGGACAATTAATAGACAGATAAATATTGTACAGGATTTACTGCTAAATAAATTTCAGTGTCTGAGCCGCCTCATTTTGATGTTGTAGACTGAAGTCATAACAGGTGGCAAACACTGCAGAGGAAACCTGTGATGACGTCTGGGTGCTGGCCCCTCTGACAGATAACATGGCCTTCAGCACTGACCAACCATCCAATCATGTTACAGGCAGTCCAAAGTGCTAAGACAGACAAAGGTAAATGTTAAGTTGAGGGACAAACATCGTTCATGAGCAGCACATTTTTCCTAGCCTGGCTCCGCCCTCCTTCTGCTCAGCTTAGATTTCGCTGAATTTATTCCAGAAGTGAATTATGGATCTGGTTTAGCCGGCTTCATTTTTCCCAGACATAAATAGGCTACTGGATTTACGCCCATGTTACACCTGATCCCCCTTTCAAAGTACTGAATACCTGCACTATGGTATAGACTGCAGTTAAATGCCTGCTTTTACCACTTTATCATGATTCCCTATATTTTTAAGATGCTTTAGTTGACTTCTTTTGAGTTTAGTGGGAATATTGGAACTGTTTGTGTCAACACTTGTAACAATAAGTAATGACAGTTGTTAAAATAAACGAAGTATTATTTCCGAACTATTACACAGACAGTCACAGCTGTGATTATCAGTGGAAGGCCTGAGCATTATGAACCTTAGAAAAACACTTCAGTCACCACCGACTTTTTGGTATAATTTGTGTATAATTTTCGCTCTAACTGCATGTGGCTGTTACTGCTGGTGTTGTGAATTAGGTTTTCTTTTGCAATTAGGCTCTTTTGAATAGAAAAGTACCCATTTTGCATTCCACCCATAATTCAAATACATGCAAATAGCACCAGAGCACTGAGATGCTATTTGCTTGGCAGCACAGTTATGGTTGCATTTCACTCTTTGTGGGTGCTTTGGAAATTACACTGGCTCTTTTAGTATTGTGCAAGTTTAGCAGCAACAAAAGCAGCTCAATCCTTTTGTGAAATCTTTGTCATCCTTTAGTTACCCAAACTAGGTTTGTAGAAAAAAATTGTAATGTCAGCTTGTTGAGCTGCAATTTTTATATCTTCCTCCAAATGACACTAAAAATACTTTTATGAGTCACCTTTGTGTAGACGTGTTATCACACGTCCCACTCGGGTTTTCTTCAAATTTTAAAGACAAGAGTGACTCAACAGAAAACTTCAAATTGCAGTGTTCAGTGAGAGGAGCTGTGGTACCAAACTGCCTGTGCTTTTCAGCTTAGGAGCACAGACAGCCTGGCTTTCATTACATATTCTGCGGTTTATTTTTTAGCAAATGGCTAGCAGATTGAGTTTAATTCCAGCTTGAATGGCAGGCTTATGGAGAAATGCTACAGTATGAGCACTGCAAACTATTTCTTGCTGCAGTCGTTGTTATAGAATGTGTTTTTTTTTAATTTGTCAATTAATTATTAAAATTTAATACTAAAATGCTTTAAAGCAGGTCCAAAATAATTTCTGCTTAAGAAAAATCTATTTAGGAGACAATTCTGCCGAGATTTCTTGTGAGCGATCCCACATCAGCTTCTGATTTGGACAAATTTACAGCATCTCAATTAGAGGATTTTGGAGCTCTTCTCTGTCGCACACATACTTTGTGCCTCTGGCAGATAAGACTGGTGTGTTTTTGGAAACATATCTCGTCTGCTGCAGCTTGCAGGAGAATATATACTATGTCAGGATGCCTGCATGGATGTCCAGAATGTAACCCTTCATTTTCAAAATGAATTACACTATTATGTAATGTTTGAGCGACCACACCTTTCTTGTGCTTTCATAACTCATTAAAGAGTGTGATTCTCTTTCCGCTGCACTGCACACACTGCACTGAACACGCACGTTCACCTGTGCACACATAAGCACAAAAGCACCTGTGCATGGCAGGTCTCTGAGTGGCAGAGCAAATATGTCTGTTCCCAAGACAACAGCAGATAATAGAGTCATTATAACAGGACAAACAGATAACAGAGTGCGACGCTGTCACAGAAAGACACACATCCCATCAACAACATCAAAGAAATACTTTAAGAGACTGGTTCAGAAAAAAATAAATAAGTAAAATTAGAACCTTTAAAAGTCTTTTTTGTTTCTGTTTTGCATATTTAGGGTGAAGAAAATCTTTTTTGTGTGTTTTTGTTCTGTCAAAACTTGAGCAGCAGGAGATTTTCTCTAAAAAGTAAATTAATAATAAGATTTTCCCAAAGAGAAAAGCAAACTGAGAACTTTTCAAAAATTTCTGGTCTTATCATCTTGAAAAGTCCATGATAAACAGCCATAGAGTTCACATTAGTTTAAATAAAAATGTCACAGTTGGTTACTTTTACAAGCAAGGTGCGAGATACAGCCGGTCGGGGTCTGGGTCCCTTAACTGACACGTCAGACCCCTTGAAAGCCTCGGCTGCTGAATTCTGGGGGGTCTCAAGCAAAAAAAGGATTTTTCACTCGCAGTTGCCAATAAAAGTGTCTTTCATAGGCATATGTTGTCCAGAATTCATTATTAAATTTAAAAAACAAAACTTTTATATACAAAAATATGAATACATTGTTGTGGTGTTTCTTTGGTTACCCTTTTGTCTCTGATATCCTTCCATTGGGTGGCGCTGTTGCAAACATTTGCACTCTCTACATTTCA
>JAPZDX010000003.1:7314441-7325443 GCA_029783625.1 Naso annulatus | reverse complement strand
GACACCTAGACTACTTATTGCAAAAAAAATGTCCCCTTCATCAGTTCTAAAGTGCTAATTCTTTAAAGTTCAATAAGGAGAAAAGGGCAAAAATGTTTTGTTTAACAGCTTGTTGGCAAGTTAAGTAAAGCAAGAGAAGCTTAAAAGCCAGAAAGTCAATAAAATAATACCAAAAGGCAGCATCAAATTTGTGAAAAAGCTTCAGAATTGTTTTTTATTCAGTGGAGGCTCGAAAATAAGTCAGTCACTGCGACCAAAATGTCACTTTGTTTCCTTTGTTTTTCTCACCACCTTTGATAAAGCCATTTTAAGAAGTCAGTTATCCATTTTTATTGCACAAAACATCAGTTAATCATGTCTATCTCTACTGTTAACTCCTTTAGAGCCCCATTAAACTATATGTGAGTGTCTGTCATTAGAACACTTTTAGAGCAGCTGGCAGACATCAGCATAAAACACAGAAAATGAGGGAGATGCTCATTTAAAATTAGTCTGGGTCATGATCCAGCTTGATAAATGAAGAGCAGTTAACTGTTAAGGTTTCATAAATGTGCCAAATCTTCCAAATACAATTCCTTTTTTTTTTTTTTTTTGCTGCTGCTGCTGCTGCTGCTCCACTACAAGTTGAAATGAGTCTTAATTTGTGTGTAGCTCATTAATCAGCACTGATGATCCACTGTAAACACATAGTAGCATTTAAACTTCACAGCACTGACTTCTCAACACATTCTTAACACTTAAATGTAAAAAAAAGTGTTTTTTTTATTTTCATGAACTTGTTAATTATTTTAACATTCAAGTAATTTTCTAGTTTAGCTGTAGCATATGGGAACTTTGACTGTATTATAATATTGCATCTTGACAATGTATCAGCATTTACAAATCTTGGTGCATAAGCAGGACTATTTATAAGAGATACCGTTTTTAGTCATGTCAGCTTTAGTTTTAAAAGCCCAATATCACAATTCACAACTCAGGTCTTTAAAAAATTGAAATCTGTATCATGTCATTAGAACTTTTATCTGTATGAGGCAACTTTTGAAGAGCGATCCTCCTCTTTGGACATGTAACAGATGCCTAACATACACCATAGATTCTCAACAGAAATTTTTAGTATACGGTGCTATTAGATGAAGTCACATTTCTGTTAATAGTGAAAAAAAAAAAAAAAGTTAAGGTATGATTTGTTCTAAAAAGCTTTTGGATAATGTGTTGGAATCTGGACATTGCAATAATGACTTTTTTTTTTTGTTTAGGTTGAATTCCAGCTGGCAGCTGCTGGATAAAAATTGTTTCATATTCATTATTTCTGATGATGACACAGCCTCTCTGCATACAAAGGCTATTTGGTCTCTTTAAATATAGTGTTTGTTGCTGCTTTGTTGCCACCGCTGTGTCTGTTTGGTTATTATCCTGTAGTAATTGCGAGAATTAGATTTCTTGCACTTTTGCGCTTTATTGTCTTGCGTGGCTTCATTATGTGGCTCACTGTGTGTAGACTATGACTGTGTGTCTGTTTGGGCATTCAACATCACTTTATTTCAAACTGTGTATTTGTTTGTCTTCTTTCTGCCCTGCTAGTTTAGTTTGACTTACTTTATGTAATTCTGGTTTGAGCAAAGTATTGGTAAAATCCATGTGTTTACCATATTGACAAAATAGCACACCTTATGATAATCTGCATATTTCTATCATATATCTGCCCTTCTGACTGTCCAAATTTTCAGGATCTGTCTTCATTCTCCAGCCCTTACAGCCTACAGTCTGTAACTGCAAACTGAATGTCCTAGCTTCCTCCGCAATGAGCCATTGCCTCCAAGTACAAACATTTACGATGAGTAAGAAATAGGTTGTGAGACATAGTTGAATAGAATGGATTCAGGAGGACAATGGAGCAGCTGTAGATGTGGCCCACTCAGTAGAATATGAGCCACATAACCTTTTTTTTACACCTGTAAAAATAACAGGCCACACAAATGCAGAAGGCATCACGGTACAACCAGGACACAACCAGTCCCTGTTGCTGCCTCCAACTTGACTGACAGCAGAACATTGTAAACTTGCACCTGCATAATGCAGCTCCTCCCACCCGATCAAATATGTCTAACCTGGGAAGGTATTGTGCATTACTATGGTTACGGTGGTTTAACACTGCACTGTGTGTCTGTGGTGGGTGCATGCAGCAGAGAAAACCTTCATCGTAACATCTATTAACATTAAAGATGTTCTGTTCTCACTCTAATGAGTTCATCTCTCCAGCCGGCTTTGAAATCACACTTGGAAAAGTCAAGCTCGTTTTAGCATTGTAGTAGAAAACTGTTTTCTAATTCCTTCTCTTCTCGACTGTGCACCAAATGATGCATTTGATCATCAGTCTGTGCTTTAATGGGGAATGAAGACATATAAAGCTTTTTTTTCTTTTTTTTTTTTCTGGAGAACATCACACTTTGGCACTGCAGTGATTTAATCCAACTACTACTATTAAAGTTGAACACAAACTGAAATTCACTTCACCTTTTGTGTGAGCAAAAAAGCTACAGCGCTTAATATCTACTAGACTGTGAAAGTATTGAGCATATTTTGCCATTTTTCAATACACAGTTAAGCTTTGACACACTTGTAGGGACTGGGTGGGCATCTCACATGGCAGTGACTGTCTGACATGCTGTCATCATCCATACTGCACTACTGATCGGTGCATGTAATTTATTTACAGACATTTGTGGAAAAGTGACAGCAATTGTGAATCGTACTGGCTGTTTAGGCTATTAGTTTCTTTGGCTGTTTCGGTTATCTCTACTGAAATTGAGCCAGCACGGCAAGCATGAAACTTCCATTCTGAAGACAAGCTGACTCTCGACTTGGTGTTTAATTTTTAAATTCTGCATAGTTGAATAGTGAAACAAGTGAACACGTTGGTGGCCTGAATTTAATTTCTTTCTCATATCAATGCGACAGTGGCACAGGCAAAGTGTTAACAGCTTTAAGACAACATCGGCCATTGAAGAACAGCAGGGAGTGAACATGCATTTGCATGAGCACAAATAGGACAATAAAAGTAGGCGATAAACTGGTCTGTTTGGTTGTTGTGAGCAACTGCAGTTGAATTGCACTTCATAACTGCTTTATACCATAAATGCCTATTTGTTGTTGTTGGCCATTAGAACTGACCTGATTATTTTTGGTAACAACTCGCACAGATATCGCATCAGTCAAACAAAACTGACATCTTCAGCAGATAAAAAAAATGTATAAAAATGTATTCTTTCTTTGGTAAATTCAGTTTTTTATCAAATAAGTGCACAAGTCAAAACCACATACTGTATAAAACACGAACGCTGTCTTAGTAACATTTCTTCATGTTTCTGAGGAGCCATGGTAAGCTCTGTGTTGACTCGGGCTGTTGCCATTTTGACAGTGCTTGACTCCACCAAACTGACTGATTGGAAGAAATTCCTTCGTTATGACTAACATCAAGACTTGAGACTTGAGAAGCCCTTTTTACCACTTCTGCGCTGGCTTTAAATTTCAGCACATGAGCTGCTTGGTTAAAACAAACATATGATATATACACTATACTGATACATTAGCAAAAATGTATTCCAATTTTAGTTTAAGAACTGCTTTGACCATTTTTTATTTTTAGAGTCAAATGATATGTGAGGAGTTTTGGATGAAATTCAGGACAGCATCAGTGTCTGCTGCAGCCGGCGCATGGCAGAGCATTTGATAAATCTCTGTTGCTCACAACAGGCCCAAAGTAGAATTGCCAGCATGTGATCTGCCACAATCTTTCACTACTGGAGTGAAATACAGCTCACCTCTTCCCCCTGCCATCACTGTCCTGAGCTTCTTGCTGAATTTCATATTTGTTCCATTTCCCATGGTGCCTGTTTTCCTGCATTTCTCAATAGTGAAGCCATTATGTTTCCGATCCTCACATGCAGCCAGTCAAACCAAGTGTCCAACCTTTGTGTTGCATCGACATTTCACACAGTACTCAAATACTCTGGTTGCATTAATGCATCTTTTTACATCAGGGCTGTTTATTTATTCTCTAACATATTATCTAACATGCACAACCACCATTGGAACTGTAATGGGCTTCGATAAATCAGTAAACTTTATAATCTTTACGAAGCAAACAGGAAATTGAGTTATGATAAATCATAGAAAAAGCAATACAGAATACAACATACGAGCTGTCCTTTTAATATATTTTCATTGTGTTGTTATTTATTAAAGATTTGTAATTTGGTCCAGCAGCATGAAAATAATTTTAAACAAAGAATGTCAGTCCAACACAATAACAAATAAAATCACTTTTATTTCTTTGAATTACTTCCTGAATGAAAAAGTTGTTTATTTCGAGGAACAATAATGAAATTTTGTAAACCACTCCAAAATACTCTGTTTTAATTAGCTTTTTGGGTGCAATTATTCAAAGTTTTACTCTGAAGTTTGCATAGTTGCAGCTTTTTGTCTTTACTTGGATTCGCACCAAGCAGTTCGAAATAAAGTCAGGACCTGGAAGCAAGATTCGCATTTAGCTTTGTTGTTGGAAAGATTTTTTGGTAACTTGTCCTCTGGCCAGATTACAGGTCTTGGCACTGTGGTGAAATCTGACTCCAGCTAAGCAAGCTGGCTGTTTGCTCTTTGGTGTGCATACTTGAACAGAGCCCAAAAAATCTATATGAGAATCATTCTTGTTTGTGGTTTTTCCTTTTGTCTGTTTTATTTGGATGTAGGCTTTCAAACAAGGCTGACTACAGGCTCAAGGCAAAATTTGACTTGAGGTGTCTAAACCTCTAGAAAACACTAACACTCACACAATAGTTCTGATATGACAAATCCTTTTACCATATACAGTACATCTGAGTGTGTATCTACCCACTCAGACTGTGCTGTCAGTCAGTCGCCGCAGAGGATCAGAGGACAGTTTTGACTTATGGGACTGCTGGGGACGGCCTTTGTTTTTCTGAGCTGTGACATTCTGTTGTTGTTGTTTGTTTGTTTGTTTGTTTTGTTTTGATTTGTTTTGTACCGTTTCACAGTTCAAAGCATCCTGGAGTAAAAGTAGTTTCAGTCACACTGAGGAGAAATAGTTTTAGCCCACAAATGTAACACTCAAACCATACAGGGGCCATTAAATATGAAAAAAGCATCATCATAATCTGCATTTTTTTAAACCTATGTCATTTCAAATAGTTTATTTTTCAGTTGATAGTGCTGTAGGCCATTTGCCTCATGTATTATTAGATAACCCAATGTGCCCCAGCTTAAAGTCTCTCGCAGGCAGTCTGAATTTTACAGTATTTTTGCATGATGTCTGAATTCATTAGGAAATGTATTTGTCTCCATGTAAAGTTAGTTACTGTTCATAATTTAAACAAGGCTAAGCGCTGCACAGTCACGACAGGCATCTCAAACACCAAAGCAGCGCAGAAGGAACACATTAAGCACCAAAGAACACAGAACAAAACAAAAACTCTCTCACACATAGTTATTGTCAGTATGCTGTGGGAGCCACTTTCTGTTATCTTTTATTTAGGCTTTTTTAATTGTGCATCTTTTATGTTTACATAATGTGAATTGTTGTTGATTTATTTTTTACAGAGTTGAATTGTTAAATAAATAAGAAGAAGTTTTAGTTTTTGAATATGAAAGTACAGTAAGAGGCGAATAAATTGTATCACTACTATAAAGTGCATAGGTCAGAACTTTTCAGTTTTATTTCGCCGTTGATTTAATTTGATATGATTTGATATGATTCATGTGTTACTAGAAAAAAAGAAAACAAGAATCCAAGGGTTATGTTAAAGTGAAAAACATTTATTTCTAACAAGGTCTGAGGATATTAAGATGACAAAGAAACATTTAAAAAAGCACCAGACATGTAACAAAAAAACTAAGCAATGTAATCCTGAAGACCAGAACACATTACACCAATTTAAAAAATACTGTAACAAATAAACACCACATCAAACAACAGTTATTCATAAAAAAATAAGTCATTAAATTAAGTCCATTAAAAAGCCCTCACCTGATTTCTTTAAGCTCATCTCATATTTAAAAGCTGGATATGTAGAGGAAGGCAGTTCCACAACATGGCACCAGTATAAAAGAAGGAGTTTATTAATGCATATTTCACTCGATATTATTTCACATCACTGGCAGTTTAGCTGTCAAACCACTATACCAAGCAGAACATGCAATCGAAATGTAATTTTATCAATAATGACACAAGTTTCTCGACAGAGAAATCGAAGAAAAAAGGGACTTCAGCTTGTTGGCACAAGTTCACAATTTACTGCCTGTTTTTTGTAAAATAAGTAGAAACTCTCTGACGTAAACCTCCACATTAAGTTCCTGCACTACTTTAATTCATGACAGTTTTCAGTTTAAAGCTATTCTTACACTTTGGAGGCCTCCGAAAAACTATTAGCACTCGGAGCAGAGAGAGAATAAGTGCTGAACTAAATTGTGACTCACGGCCTTGGTTTGGCCAGCAACACTGATTCACAACTTGGCACGAGTCTTGTGTACAAACCTATCACTGAGAAGCTGCAGATTGCCAGGTCTAAGCTGAGGTTTTATGTCAGTTATTCAGGAAAGGTTTGTAATTTTTCCCTAAAACTCTGGCAGCTGAATTCAAGGCAAGGCCAAGTAAGGTTATGTGTAAGAAGCTACCAGCCAAGGTCGAAATAATTTTGGATTATCAGTTAAAGTTTACTTAGTATTGTCTTTAACATTTAGAATTTATTTTAGTTTCAATTAGTTTCAGTGTGTGTTTTCCAAAGTTTAGATTTTCAGAAAGGTTTGTTTTTTCTTTTTTTGTTACTGTGCTTTACTAATCTTTTAAGCACTCAAGATCTTTTTACAGTACACGTAAGCATTCAGTGACTCCCACATCCATTATTGTGTAAGACTAAATTGGGTAAAATATTGATGTCAAACCTGCTAATATGTGTCTTGCTCAAGGACACTTTCGGATGACAGCAATTGAACCACCGACCCACTAAGTAGACCACCAGCGCTAACTGAGCTACTGCGACTCCTCATAAGCATTAAGCCACATACACTTGCAGAATACATCTACAAAATGCATTTCTAAATGCCTATGATTGAAATATAATGTAATTTTTGGTAATATAGTACTACAACTTTCTTTTAATTGTGCTACAAAATGATAGTAAACGATTATTGCTAAAAAACTAAAAGCTAAAATGAATTTACATTTGTCCTTATTAGGCTTATATTTATTTAGTTTTCTAATTAGGCACTCTCTCTGTTTAGTTGAGTTTTTCTCAAAGGAAATCATTTCAATAAAGTTTCGGTTTATAACATTTTTCTCTCTGCTTACTTTGATTAAGTTTCAGTGTGAGTTTGCATCAGTAACTCTGCTACCAACACAAGTTCTTACTTAGTCTAATGACCATGAGCAATGCAGCTTGATTTTCTTTCCAAACTGACCATGTTCGGTGAAATTTGAAAAGTTTGCCCTCTTGAATGTTCACAGAAATGTGGGAGGATTAGTAATCCCATGCTGCCTCTGCCATACCCACACGCACTTCTGTAATTTCTTTGTGCTTTTTTTTCTAAGTGCTGTGTCTCTCAGGGACATGTAGCCTTGACAGACACAGAGGGGCAGACAGAAACCTCAGAGGACATGCCCTTTTATGTCAGGGGGAGCTGGAGCTGGAGCGAGAGGGAAAGCGTGGAGAGAAGAAAGGGGCGGTTTGCAGGGAGGCGGGGAGCCACACTACGGCAAGCCAAACTAAATCTCCACCCTACTTTGTATGCATGCCTACACGCGCCGGCTATGCATAGTGCAGGAGGGAGGCAGAATTTGTCACCCAGCTCAGGAAATTATTCAGAATTAGTCAGACATGTTTGATATCCTGGGATGCACCTGTCATTTATATGGCATATTTACATAGAGGATGCGATGAGAAGTGAGAGAAAAATAGGAAAATACTTTTAATGTGTTTCCAAATGAAGTGTCACTGAGAAATTGTAATTCTGTCAAATTTCAAAGACGTAACATTTACTTCTTTCTCCTCCCTTTGTGGCTTACAAGTGAACACAATGAAGGCATGTTAACAACTCCCAAATGACATTAATAAAGAGCTTCAAAATAAAAGATTATTTTGCAGCTAAAAGACAGTTGCTGTGATAAAGGGCTTTTGGAGACGTGTTGCTTGTAATTTAAAATTTTATTCAAGCTCCAAAATCTGTTTTGTTCTCTGCAAATTTGATATTTGATAGGTATTGATGATATAGAAGCAATTTGCATTATGCAATGTCAACACTAGGGTTCAGCCACCAGTTCTAAATATTTATGAGGACGTCTACAAATGCCTAATTGTCAAGGTAACCTCACAAGCTTGCATATGAACTGTGAAAAGCACCTTTGAATGCAAGGCTCGGCTGCTTTTTTTTTTGGCTCGGCTTTCTTTTCCGAGGCTCAGTTCAAAGGTAACTGAGGGAAAGTCACGGCTATGTGCCAATAAATAACTGGAATGAAGGTTTAGGTACACCTCGAGACCATTTTCAATTATTTATTGGTCAATAACATCATATAATGAAAAAGGTACTTGTTATCAAAAACAGAGCAGAACATGAACCCTTGCAACCTCACCGGTTGGAGGAGACGTGAGGATAAAACATAAAAAGGACGAATGCAGCCTAATAGCTGCGTGCATATGCAAGTCTTTTCAGACCTTTCCTATGAATACAAAGTTGTGTTTTTATCCCTGAAACGTTTGGGGTTTTTTCAAAAGGAAAATGTGTTTCTCAGAACTCACATGATAGTGCAATCCTTTTGGACAATGGAGCCTAAACTCGACAAGTCTGCGACATGATCAAAAGGGACTTTCTGTCGCTCTTAAACAGATAATGGGAGGCCCAGGGCAGCACACGTGGTGAATTTCTGGTGATAACCACACATTTTGTGCTTCAGAGCTGTTATCATCATGCAGCTGAATACATTTGGATCAAAAAAGGTCATAAAACTCAAAAAAACGTGTAATCCATTAAGTCAGACTCCAGTACTGGAGCTGTGGCAGAAACTGTCGCTTGATTACGGTAAAATACAGACAGGATTTTCTGATTACCTTAACGAGAAAAAGGCTAAGATGTGAAATATTCTAATATTATTTGGGTTAGTAACACCTTAATCAAACAATGAGATGTTGTTGGAGTTTGTACTGCATTTTGCGACACAATCACTCTCATCCGGTATCTTAACTCTGTGGTTTTGTGGTGGCAGGAGAGCTAGCTGCTCCACAGGCAGCTCAGAGGAAGCCTGCTGTTGTAAAGGCAGTATCCGCCTGACTCTTTTAGCACATAAAGTCGTCAAAATAAGGGCTCATGGCACATTGTTCTGCAGAATTAGCAAGGAAAAAGTTACAAGGGTATTCCAATGTTACAGTAGAACGGTAAAACCAGGGGGAACCTTGTCCTTGACATGGATGTAATGTGGACGTGCATCAAATTTCTGAGGGAATCCAGTGAAACTCTGTGACAGTATACTGTAGGACCAACCTCTTAATTTCCACTGTCATCACATCTCTGGTGCTATTTTGTTTCGCTACCAGTGTTTACCTATTGGAAATGTTTCAGAAATGGACTTTCTTAACTGTTGAATTGCACAGACGTGTGATTTTGGTCAGATTGTTTACCTCTACTGTGAGTAATAACTTAACTAATGCAGTTAAATGATTTGTTTTTTGACTGTTTAGTGATATGATCGAGAGTCTGCACAGGGTGTTTTTAATGAAAATTGACCAGATTCTCTATGCTGTTCCTGTTCCTGCTTAATTTGCTCACTGCTCTCTTCACTCACCTTCCATCAAAAATGGACTAGTATCATAAAGGTCTTGAGGCTCCATCCCCAGTCTAATGTGTGACCCACCACTCTGCCCCGACCCTTTACCACTCTTAGAACTTGATCTTTTTCTCTCTACTACGTCTGGTGAAGCAGTTGCTATGAGAATCCAAAGCTGAAGTAGATAAGTTTACATTGGAGTTTGGTGAATGCCTGGTGCATTATTCATTTTAATTGCAGAAGGAATGAGACGGACTGTGATAGCCTGAATCCCACTGTTCTACTGAAACTAATAAAACTAATCAGAATTTGGTACCAAATAAAGATCAGCTTGTAGCCGAGAGTTTATGTTGCTACGAGAGAACAAAAACAAACTTGGAAACAATTTTTGCAAAAACTTTGCACTCATGCAGCCTTCGAAAACGCAAATGAATAAATACATTTAAATTTACACTAAAACCTACCTCCTCCAGTCTTGTTTTTTAAATGTCATTTGAAACTCAAAAGCCACAAAAATTAATGACTTTCTTCAGCTGCAGCTGGTGGCAACAATCCTCTGCACACCAAAGCCAGTGAATCCATGTTGATGTTAACCCCCTGAAACGCATCAAGGATAGTCTGTTGACTTTTAAAAAACATAGGAAACAGAAAGAGCAATAGCTAAACTGCCATCCACTGGCTTTTGAAGAACCTTGTAAATGTGTAAGTAAGAGAAAGCAACAAAATCAATATGCAAAAGATGCAGACGCTTTGGCCTTTTGCAAGCTGCTCTCTATCAAATATGACAGTCAGAAATGTGGTAAACTGCTTGGCCTCCTGTCTCTTACCCCTTGATAATGGTCCAGACTAATAATTTGACTTTTAGGGTAACCTTGGAGCATATCCATCTCAGCTCAGCGTGGTGGAATTGTGCTTATGAAACTGTGGTAATACAAGTTGCTTGACTGACATAAAAGTCTAGCGAGCAATAATGTGATTATTTTTATATTGTACAAGTTTCCTGCGGTGAAATTGCCTCGCCTTGGCGAACATGCTCCAGACTGATTTTTTTTTTTTTTTTTCTTTTTCAGTAATGCAGACTTATCATCAGGATGATGTGTTCCACCACCGCAGCCGACTTAAAATTGAATTTGTCACAGAACTGATACACATTATTAGCTACAAAAACAGAGA
>JAPZDX010000003.1:7218853-7233422 GCA_029783625.1 Naso annulatus | reverse complement strand
ATGAGATTGCTTTAGTAAGCCTGTTATGGACATACACACCCATGACACACACACACACACACACACACACACAGGTTATGCGTTCAGCAAGTCAATACCCAGCAAGGTCTGCTTATCTACCACAATGTTTTGCTTGGCAGAAACATTTTGAATTTTTAGCATCCTAACACTGCGACTCAACTTTTTTCTTAGTAACACATGCAAATGGAGTCTGAGAAATTACTCATAGTCACTTTTGCCAGGTTTGTCCCACCTGTGCTGGGAGGTCTTCATGTTGGTTTTTCTTCAGGGAGTGAAAGTTTTAAAGTGACAGTTTTAATAGTGTATGGATTTGCAAAGGGCAGATGGAGTTTGCAGTTCTCACCTCATGATTCACATTAAAAAACTGAAAAGTTCAACCAGAATTAAATTTAGTTTAAAAAAAAATCAGTTTCTCTACTTCCAGGAAGCACTATAGACTCAAGCCCCCTTCCCTCACTTTCTGTGCATTTTAACAACTCGATTAAAGAGGCACTCTGGCAATTTAGATTTGTACTGCTATTAAGTTGGGGAACTCACAAGAGACGGACTAAAAAAAAACGGTCATGTTGGTCAAATCTGTGCAGTCAAGCCTGAGATATACTGATTAATGATAAAAAACTTCATTTATATACCACTTTTCCAAAAAACAAAGTTCGGAAAGTGCTTTAAATACAACAAAACTTCGCAGTAAACATAAAACAAAGTAATACATGAGGCAGATAGACCGTGTAACACACCGACAAACAAAGATACGCTAACAAGTAAGACAAGACCAAAAATTTTACAAGTGTGAGCTGAAACATTGTAAAAACAGGAGCAAAGGTTTGTACAACAGAAACACACAAACAAAAAATTCCTGAAATGGCATTGCATATAAATGCAGTGATTTGAATAAAAGCCTGTTTATAAAAGTGTATTTATGGAAGGCATTTGAAGAATTTAAACTGATTTTTTCCGGCTTAATTTTCTAAGGTGCGTTCTTCCAAAGTACAGGTGCTCAAATCGAAAAAGCGCCTACAGGTTTGGTCTTGAGCCTGGACTTTTGACCTACAACAAAAGCTCAGGCTGCAATACTGACTCATAAGAATTTAAAAGGTCTGCGTAACAGCAAAGGGCTAGCCCTTTCTGTGCTTTTAAAATCATTAAAAAAATCTTAAAATCAATTCTAAATCATACTGGGAGCCAAAGCAGTTGTGCTAAAACTGGGGTAATACGATCTCTTCGTTTAGTGTCAATTAAAAGTCTAACTGCAGCATTTTGAACAAGCTGGAGATGTGAGATTGATTTTCTACCGAGGCAAGTATGAAGAGAGATCCAACAGTCTGAACGAGATAAAATAAAGGCATGAATCTTTTTGGGAAAAAACTGCACCACTCCCTTTACAGAGTCATGTTACTGTCAAGAATGACACCTAAATTCTATCAATTTCTAATAGAATTATAATTCTTACAAAAGTTATTTTGTCAGATTTGAGAAAGCTCCCTCTGGAGCCGTGGAGGATGTTGTACAATTGTTTTCACAAGCTGAAAAAGCACTCCTCTTATCGAGTGAATTAGTCTTCATGAGTAATATTGGCAGGATGCCCCTTTAGGCACATATTTAATTTGGAATATGCACCCAGCAAGCACAGTATGAATAAAATAGTAATGGCCTCACTCCTACAAGATGTGACATCAAATGACAAAATACAAACTAATGAACACATGTTGAATAAAGCCTCGAGGCCCCTGAAGGGGCTGAGGCTTCAGGGTAGTTGCCCAGTTTGCTTGGTTGTTAATCAGTAAGGTTAAGAGTCAGTTTCATAGCATACATCTGATTTAAATGTTAGATAAAGTATAAGTACATGATAAAGCACTGGTCAAACAAAAGCTGATTTCTAACTAGACTTTTTAACATTCTTACTGCCAAGTATTTCTCACTGTGAGGTCAAACTACTGCAGAAGTTCAGAGTCTGCAGTCACCAAAACTTTTCAACCCTTTAACCCATATCCACCAAAGTTTCCGATAAAATAATAAATGCAAATGAGGACTCAGTGTTAGACATTTTGCCTCAAGTTCACACAATGCAGTGAAATCTGTCCGCAGCTGTAATCCTGGCAGGAAGGCTGATCTTTTTACTTCAATAATAGATGACCAGGATGGCTCTGCTGGACACAGTGCTGGGTTGTGGGATGGGCAGACGGGTGTGTGCAGTATGAGGATCAATAGGTGAGAGTGCATTTGTCAGATCATACCAGCAGCACATGCTGTGTGTTAGATCTCATCCACACAACTCCACAGGGGTCTCCAATACAATACTAGCTCTTTGCTGTGTTGTGTTGTTTTGTCTTTTAGAAAACTTCAATAAATTTCAGGATTCCCAATGCATTTTACTTTGTAAAGTTCTGCAACTGTATTTTGAACAGCACATGTGCAGTTTAGAATTAACGAGCGGGATGTTTGGCTCCTATAAGCGTCACACTGTGCTGTGGAAAAGCTATACTTACTTAAAATCCTATAATCTGACGTTTTTCTTAACAGCAGGGCTCTTTTCTTTTCAGCCATGTTTTGTTGTAATAAAAGAGCAGTTTCTATCTACAGCACCTCTGACATCTTTATTACAAAACGACTGTATTGACAGAACTGACGAAGCTAACAGCTCTAAATACAAGTCAAGCATGCACTGACAAATCATTGGCTTTAATGGCGTCTTTTTCTCTGTCCCCTTATTGTTTTCCTGCAATTTTAAAGAAACAGCTCGAGGGATGGATCGTTCCACCACTTTGCTCCAGACTTTAAACCTTAAACTGGCATAATTTACTACAGATTTTCTTGGTCCACATACATGTAGGATGAATCCCACTTGGGTAATCCCCTGACTTTTCCTCAAGTGCCACCATTAAGCTAACGCTATAATTTTGAGTAATATTTACATGTTTTTCTGTCACATTTTCTACAGACATTCGTGCTCCCCTCAGGATGTATTAAAATAATTTTGATGATCTTCTGAGTTTTTTTCTAGCACAAAATTATAGTTCGCTAATTTTTTGGGTGAATTCAAAACACACACATCCCATCAGCCTCAGCTGTACTTTTTTGCCTTAATGTCAATCTCCTAATATGCTAAACTAGGATGCCAAACATAGTAGACAGCAGCACGTTCACACTAGCAGTGTGAGCATTAGCGTGATGACATTAGCATTTAGCTCAAAGCACAGCTGTGCCTCACAGAATTGTTGCATTGCTGTAGACTCAGTCGTGTTGAAATCACAGTTGGCTCCATTCTTATGGATATCCAGGACTTAATATCCACCACACAGAGGACTGACTTTTTCAGAAAACTGCATGCTTTTGGGCTTCAGTGTGGGGCAATCACGTAACTAAACATACCAGGCTGTTTTGACATGATTCCACTTACATTCATGCATGATAATGTGACAGCTCACATGAGCTCCGAGCATATTTTAATCCCAGTTTACTGCCCTGGTGTTTCCTTAGTGACTAGAGCAAGGACAGGCATAGAAAGTCCGCACTTACTTAAAGTTATTTTAGTAATTAAGGCTGTGAATAGGCATAAAAATTCACACATTTGTCAATGTAATCTTGGACCTTTCTTGGACTTGCTTGCTGTGTGTGCAAAATGATGACGGGGGTAGATAGAAACTAAATGAACCAGTCCAAATCTTGCCTCTTAGTTGTTTCTCTTTCCAGATTCTCCTTTTATATTTTGACATCTGACTCAGTATTATAGTTTGATGAAGTGCATCTGTCAAGCCATTCAGAATCTCACTCTAAGTAGCTAAAGCCAAACAACCATTAACCATTTCTAATCCTCAAACTATGGCCAAATAAATTCCCCATCTTCCCATCAGCTTTAGCACTGCAGTATGAAAGTTAATAACCAGAAATTCATAGCTGGAATTCAATGATATGTTTATGGTGATAAGGAGCTATTAAGACTGGTGTGAGAGGGTAAATGAGGTGGCGGGGACTAAGCTGCTTTGTGACTATGCATCGAGCTGAGGAGAAGGAGCTGAGTCATTGAGGTGACAGTGTGTGGACAAGATAATGGAAACTTCAATAATATCTAAGAGAGGAAGAGAAGGACAATAAATCTGCGATCTCTGCCCCAAGATGTGATAACCCATTACGCACATAAAGATAACATCTGGTCCCCACATTTCTCCCTGGCATGAGATAACAGACCATTTTACATTTCAGTTTCTTATGCTTTTCTTAATCCCTTGGCCCAAGCAGGGAGAGCCATCATAGTAATCACCCACACAGCCACAAACTCTTAATCTTCTCAAACACCAAACTCTAGAAAATTAACAAGGCCCATTTTGAGTGTGGATGCCTGGTTATTTCCAATAAAGGCTTGAAATGACCTGAATTTACTGGTAAGTCAAGACTATGCTCCAAATTGGCTTTCAGTAATCACATTTATATATTTTCATATAATGCAAAGCTATTAATGATATAATAACCTAACGTCATACGCAATTTCCTAAACCATCTGGCAACTAATCTTTTGAAAGGAAACGCCACCTTAATATTGTGGCTTTTCTAGTTGTTAGACAGGATGAAAGAAGCCGTTCCATCTGAGTATTTTCAAATAAATCTGTTCTCTGTCCTTTCTGACTTTCTTATTTTAAAATCAAACAATGACAGCTCCAAGAAATAAGGAAGACAACGTATTTAATATTCTGTCAGACACTAAGATACCCCAAAGTGCTTTCTTTCTTTCGTAGATCACAGCTCTTTATGTGCAGGTCTAACGGATTCAATTTTGACGGTCTTTCGTGCGTGCACCACATCTGTATGCTTAGATAAAAAACTACATTTATGAACTGAAGGGAAGGAGGTTGAGGGTTGATGGCAGCCATGTACAGGACTTTAGAACCATTATCCAAAGCTGCGTTTCCTCTAGGCAGTACAGTTCAGTCTGGTATGGTGCAGCATGCAATTACTTGCATTTCATTTGTCAAAAATTGTGGATAGTACTAGAATAACTGATCCGTATCGCCCAGGTTTTTGGTCACCTTTTCATTGCAGTGCCTAGCACGCTGATCTTCACCTAAAGGGTGCAGAACTTGACTGTGCAAATTAAGTTGGCCTCAAAGCCAGGAGGTAAACCCAGAAGCCAGAAAACTTTTTTTGCCATATGGGCTGGGTGAGTAATTATCATTGCAGTGAACGATTCTCTTTGCACACCATATCCAGTTCTCTTAAAACATCCATGAGACAAACAAAATACCCGCCATTTTTCAATATCTCCTTCACAACAAGAGTGAAGAATCAAGACTGTTTTTGTTTTTTGAGAGAAGCATCGTGTTCTTCTTCTTCGTTGAGTTTATTAGCCGGCTACACCGTGTCGCGCTACTATAATGTCAGGAGACTTGTGTAGCTGATGCAGCTATCGCCATCCGGCGTATAACCCACCTGCCAAGCAAGGGTCAGTCGGCAATGGAAACTTAAAGGTAGAGTCAGTAGGATTTGTTTGTTGCAATTTGTAAACAACATTCAAATTGGGCCTCTTCTCCCAGCTCAATGCATCAGACGTATCGTAACTTAGCATGTACAATGTGTATTGTTGTACTGCTTACTCAACTTTACACTGCAAGCTATGTAGGAATAATACAAGCTAACTGCCGGTGTTTGGCACCTACCTGTCCAACAGAGAGCACATCAACTCTGCGTCGCTGTTCATCGCCTTTAGTGCTCCAAAGCCGGTGAGAGCCAAACCGAGATTCACTCTTACTATGGAACGAGCTTTATCCACTTGCTGTTTCACCTTATAGGGCTACATTTCCTTTCCTTCGCTGATATGTCCGTATCCCTAACTTCCTCCAGCCTGAACAGCGTCCAGTAGCTGCACCTCACCTGTGCTGTCATTGACCGGGGGAAATGCACCCCCTCCCAACCCAGACTCGTCCCGAGCAGCTCCCAAGACAGTAAAAACATCAAAATACAGGCAGAGGGCATTAGTTTAGTATAAGTCTATGTCTTATTTTTTTTAGAAAATCCTACTGACTCCACCTTTAAGCCATACAGTATCGAACTGTACTGTACTGCTAGGTCAAAATGCAGCTTTAGGTACAAGTATAGTCAGCGGTTTGGTTATTCAACAAAAACACTTTGATTAAGTTTAAGAAAACATCTTTTCATTTTGTGAAATAGTCACAACAGTAAATTTGTCGGATTAATTTGATTAAAGTGTAGGAAAACGTGATTTTTTTTTCAATGTTGATTAAAAAATTCTCACTCATTCATTTTCCGTAAACTCTTATTCTTTGCAGGGTCCTGGGATAGCTGGAGCCAATCCCAGCTAACACCGGGTTAGGACAGTGTACGCCTGGACAAGTCATCAGTCGACGTAGGGCTGCCACATATAGAGACGAACAACCATTCACACCCAGGGGCAATTTAGGGTCTCCAGTTAACCTAATGTGCATGTCTTTGGACTATGGGAGGAAGCCAGAGAACCCAGAGAAAACATGCAAACTCCACACAGGAAGGTCCAACTCCAGCCGAGTATCAAACCCAGGACCTTGCTGTGAGCAACAGTGCTTACCACTAAGCCACCATGCTGTTTTGGTCAAACAGCTAAAGAAAAAAAATCTATGCTTACCAAAAAGTCAAAACTTTTAGTAGGATTCCTGTACACATACACAAATTTGTGGCTGCTCAGTCTTCACATCCCTTAAAGGTAACAACTCCTAAAACAGAATGCTATTTGTCGATTCCAGCTCAGCATTCAACAGAAACTTATCTATCAATTGATTGAGAAACAAGTGTAAGTTGTGTTGGTTCCATGGTGTAATGGTTAGCACTCTGGACTCTGAATCCAGTGATCTGAGTTCAAATCTCAGTGGAACCAATTTTAACCAGAAAGCCAGATAAGAGTCATTAGTCTAACTTGGACTGAATCTTGCCTCTGGCTGAAGTTTTCCACAGCACTCAGCGCTGGGGAAATATCTGGCTTTACACATGCGCATTGTGGTATTAAGGAAGAAACGTTCTGGTCACAATCATCTACACGGCACAAAGCCCCAGATGCTGCCACTGTGCCTCTGCAAAATAGTGTTGGTAATAAACTCACTTCAGTGAAAAATTTAGATGTGCGGAAAAGAACCCTGGCGTTAAAACGTCTGAATCCTCGTCATCAAAACTTGCCATTTCCAGCATGTAGGCTGCTAGCTTGGAGGTTATTATTGTTGTTTCCGCAGCAGTGGGGACTTTGACATGGTAACACGCAGAAAGCAGAAGGGGTGGGAAATGTCCAGCTGCTCTCTCAGCGCCTACTCGGCCCAGGCAGTCTTATACCTGCAGTGCACATTCGGTGGGTCAGACTGGGTCAGGAAAATGGAGTAGACAATGTGGCACTTGGGCTAGCAAAGCAAATGAGAAGCAGAGTGTTTTACATCCACATCAATCAGTACTCGCTTTTACATCAGTTATGCTTGGTGTTCAAATAAGGTCAGACTTGATGGACAGTATTTCCCAGATGTCAGACTTTTACTATAGATGTTAACTTTTTTGAATATTTTATTGTTGCTGCTGTTTCCCCTCTAGCACATGGAAATTCAAAAATTGCTAATAATCATTTTATGCGTGTAGATGCATGGATGTAGACATGTCCGTAACTGTGAATAAATATTTCTCTATGTTTTTTTTTTTTGTTTTTTTTTGTCCCACTCTGTTTTGAGCTTAATAATCTATACAGGCATTTATGCTCCATCCTTGTAGACTGAAGGATAAAAACTTTTTTCTTTCCTTCTTTTTCTTTCTTTTTTTTTTTTGGTGCAACCTTGTGTGTAGGAAAGGGAAATAAATCACCTTGACACCTGGATACTTTGATTAAAAAAGCAAGTTTTCGTTTGTCGAGCAAACCAAGTCTGTATAAAATAAATTTCAAAATGATTGTTACCCTCAGTGGGAACAGAATCCAGTCTGGAGAGGCAACAACCTTGCAGTTTCGTTGTGCCGTGTGATGGATTGTGTGCGTGTCTTAGAAATGCACAGCCTTGCAACACGGTATTGATGGAGAGTTACTTCAGTTAAGCTATGTATAATCAACAAAATGTGAGTTCATTACTGTATCCTTTAGATCCATGCTTTACGTAGCCTGCAGCTTCAGATGTTCTGCTTACATTTCTGGGTCAAATATCCCACTGAGAAGCTACCTGGGCTTTGTCTCTAGAAGAAAGGGTGCTTTGCTTTGTTCCTTACCTTACTTTTCAGTTTTCTGTGATAGCCAACTATTTGTCGCAATGTTGTGGGCAACTGCATATAATATTTGTCAAGTCTACACCCAGAAGAACAAAAACACACTAAAAACTTTGCTGCACACTGAAGACTTTGTTATAATACCTATGATAAAACCATAATGTAATTAGGATTTGGGATTACCTGGTGCCAGGTTATTATTATTTCAGTTTAACTCAATTTTATTCAAAACTATCTATGTGTCAGGTAGTGCGCTTCATAGGTGCTGGTGGGCAGATTTTGATAGCAGTTAGCAGTTAAACAGTTTTCCCTTGTTTTCAATCTATAAATTAAGCTAAGCTAACTTCGCCTGGGCACAGACCAGAGACTATGCCCATTCCGCTAAGTGGATTTGATTCTCTTGGTCTTGCACTGAGCTTTGAAGCTGTGGTTCTCCTGGTTGAAAAGGCAATTATCCAATGAGCACGCAGGGTGGGAAGCCACGGGTGGGACTAAGCCGCCTGTCAGAAGTGTCCGACATTTCAACTGACAAAGTCGCATTACAGGACCAAAAACAGTTATGATGGTTGCACATGGTGTGATGGTGGTGATATGAGTTTTTAAAAAAAGTTGAATTTATATGTGGAAAAGAAGCTGTGATGCGTCTGTTTAAATGACACTCCTTCGTGCAGCTCTTTCCGGGGGGGGAGACAGCGTTTGTCCCAGTCGGTCATCAGCAACATGAGGCAGGAAGTTCCACTGCAGGTCCCGCTGTCTATTCACGGTGATAATGTGATGTTATTTGAAGTGGAAAAACATTTCACTTTAAATAAGATGTTCAGTGTAATGAAAATGTGGCCACTTCGCTGAAGACAGAATGACTCACAGTGCATGGTGGGTCAGAATCTCAATCACAACACAATATAGCAACATCTAAGTGATTATTTAACAGCTTGCGGAGGCATTTTGGATTTCAGTTGTCTCGCTTAGCCAGACTTGTTTCCACACAGTTTGCATTCAGAAACAGCGTCCTTCTCCACTCCATCTACACACACTTTCACATCAGGTGATATTTGTTGATTTCAGTGGTTCCATGGTGTAATGGTTAGCACTCTGGACTTTGAATCCAGTGATCTGAGTTCAAATCTCAGTGGAACCGACTTTAAATAGACAACAGCGAAAGTCTAGATTGCTTGACAGAAAGTGGTTTGATCCCAAGCTCCTTCTGTCTGCATGTTGAAGTGTCTTTGGCCAAGACACTGAATGTTCCGTTGGTGTGTGTCAGTTCCTGTAGAGCTGGTTGGCACTTGGTAGAGGCGCTGCCTGCCAGTTTGCCTTTTTCACACAGGTTGCCCTCATAATTCCTAAACGAGGCTCAGCTGGCGCAACAGAGACGTATCATAGCGGCGCAATAACGCCAAATGGCATCACTTTACCTGCACTGATGTCATCTTACTGCCGTGTCCATCGGTGCAATTTTTACAAGAGGAGAGTGCTGTCGGAGTGAGAGATTTCACCGTTCTCCAGTCAATTCTAAACTCCGTCGTGAGTGGACCAAGTAATGCCTCTGGCATTGTCGCGCTGCTATGAAGCGTCTCTGCTGCGTCGCGTTTTGTAATCACAATGACGACCAGTGTAAAAAAGGCAAAAAACGGTTGAAAGCCAAGTTGTATAACAGTTAGGTTTGATGCATTCAGGCAGTGACAAAATGTTCGAAATGTTGCCTCTTTACATCACCACAATGGATTTGAAATGAGGCAATAAAGATTTACTTGAAGTGTAGACTTTCAGTGTTCAGGATTAAGAGCCATTTTTGTCAGACCCAGAGGGTGCCAGCCTACAAATGTCTCAGGGGCTTACTGGTTGGCTTTCTGGCTGGGTGAGTGACTGCCCATTGTAAAAATGAACACACTTCTAGTTGTTTTCAAAATAACAAAATATGTGGATTATGGACGTTAGGAACCGCCGGCAGGGTTTCTTGTATCTGTAGTCTACCTTAACATGCTGGAACTTGAGTGGCTCCTGCTTCAGTATAGTTTATTTCAATTACATTTGTTTGGGAAATTGCTGCAAAATTTTCAGAGATGCTCAGCTCTGATGTCATCCACTTGACACCCATATGAATTAATTATTTTTACAGATTTAAATACTTGCACTCGTGTGGATAAACATTTCTATAACATATTACGGTGGGCTTAGACAAGCTTTTTAAATTTTGTCGAGCATCACCAGCTTTGAAGGTCATCTCTTTATTATGTGTTGTATTGATGGATCAGTGTTTACTAACAATTTACTTTACAGATGAGAGAGGCTGATTGCAGTAATTTAAAACGTTTCCACGTGCACAGTAATATCATCGCAGCAAGCAGGAAAACTAAAAAACTAGTTATCAACTTGACAGGACAGAGGAAATGAAGAATTTATTAGCAAAAACAGATATCTCTGTTTGAATTTATTAAACAAACAGTATTGCTGTGCTAGACATATGGTACACAGTTGTGAACATTAATCATAATTCATCAGTACATATCCCCACTGGCATATATCTAGGTATGGCTTAATAGGCTTTCCTAGTCTTGCCATACATAGTAATTTTCAGAACCTCAAAAGTATTTGTACAATTGGCTCACAAGCAGTTTAATTGCCAGATGTGGCCTGTTCCCTCATTATTTTGTAACAAATTAAACAGATAAAAGATCTGGAGTTGATTCTAAATTTTAAATTAGCATTCAAACTCTCAGCTTGCAGACCAAAAAGGTGTCAATACAGGTAAGGCAGCCTCAGGCTAGAATGAAAAAATAAATATATCAAACAGATAGCAGAAACTTTACTAACAGCATGGCTGTCAATGGAGCTGGGTCACTGGTGTTAATTGATGATGTGACTGCTGATGGAGGTAGGACAAATTCTGATGTGTACGGGGCTGGACTATCAAGTCAGATTCAGTCAAATGCTGCAAAACTGATACAGCAGGAAGGCCTTCACAGTGCAAATGGATAATGACCCAAAAAATACTGCAAAAGCAACTCAAGAGCTTCTCAAGGCAAAGAAATGAAACACTCATTAATGGCCACGTCAGTCCTCTGAACCTTTTTTTTCCTCACGTGAGAGGAAACTAAAGGCTGAAAAAGTAAAGGAATTTCCTGTCAATCCTTATATTTACAATTTTGTAACTTCGTTATAACTCATGGGACAACCGTCGGCCATCTTACTTGGGTATTTTTTACAATATTCCCAGATGAGCAGCAATTCACCTGTGCAGCACCCAATGCTTTACAAAACTGAACCTGAAGGACAAAGGTGACTGCCAACACTTGATGAGTGATGAGATGGGAGATTTATTTTTTTATGCATGAATCAACTAAAACAAAAGTGATCATATATTATATATTATCTTATTCACTTTATCTACTTTGACAGTCAGGGCGAAGTTTTTTTCAGTTTATTTTACAGTAAGCTTTGTATGGCACAAAACTCAAAACATAAGTCTTAGTAAAACATGTACAGCTTGAATTTTTTTCAGAATTTATTGTCAAGGGCACCCAGGTGAGGTCACACACCAAAGCACATCCTCACTCTGACAGTGTTTAGTTTTGACAGGGGTCAGGAAAAAAAATACCCTGACATTTAAAACTCAACAACAAGATAAAGTCAGTGCAGTTTCCCTGTTTTGGCCCTTAGGGCAGTGTTTGCAAAGTGATCCTTTTTCTTGTTCCTGTTCTGCTCCGTCGGTAAAATAAGATTGTCGGGTTCCCGTGCCGCTGTGATGCGTCCATAGGCAGAGCAGTGAGGGACATCAGTGACAAGTTATGGACAGAGGTGAGGTCAAAGCACTGCCTGTTGACATTCAGTACATGCTGCATGCTTTCTGTCACAGCTCAGTGCGTGCGGAAGGGCAACATAAAGCAAGGACGAGCGATATAATGACAACTTTATCTGGCAGCACATTCCAGCATCTTCTATTGACTCTCCAGCAACAGTGGCACTTTCACTTCGTAACAGGCTGCTGGGACAAAAGCTTTCTATCTACAGCACAGTGTGGGAGGCGTTAGACAACCAATAACTTCCTGTCAGACTTCATCACAGCTGTGCTGTTTCCATGAAGTGACCGTCCATCCTTTCCCCACAGTTCAGTAGTATGGGCAGATGAGCTCAGGGGCCTGAAGAAAGTCCAGACATTCACACATCAAAGCAGATAAGTTTAGCACTTCATGGTCCAGTCACACAGCTTTCCTGTTCAGTTTTTTTTACAGAGGGATGGTGAGTCATTGATACCATGTTGAATTATTATCTCCCCCACGTGTGAGCCTGGAGGGGATCATGCCACGCTGTGAGTCTAGTGAATATCTGTCCACACAGTTCATCATGCAATCTGGACCCACCAGCCTACGTGGCCTATTTCTTCTTTTATATTTTCTTTTTTTAAGTATGTTTTATTGAAGAACAGTTGCAGGATGGATGGCATACAGATATAGTCTGCGTTTTCTTATCAGGAGAACCAAACAGGATAAATGAAATAAAATAATATCAAACATAACACGCAGGAAGATAAACGCTCTAAAGGCTGCCACCACCACCACCCCCACACACACCCCTACCCCCCACCCCCCTTTCTGCTCAGAGCCCCATAAAAAAATGGAAAATAAAGAGGTAGAAAACAATGAAAAATCAAGGGATGGAAAATTGTAATGGACTGTCAACTACAAGAAGGGAAATTCAAGGTTTTTTTTCTTAGGTAACAGATGAGGGGCAGCCAGATTTTGTTAAACTGTGAACTGCAAGTGTGTTGATCATTTCATTTTTGGGTGGGAACTTCCTCCTTTTTCCAGAATGTCAAAATTAGTTTGTTTTTTTTTTAGCTGCAATCAAACCGTAGGAACGAAGCTGCCGCTGTTATTTTTGTAATGTAGATGTGAAGTCTGAAGTTCCAAGTATGATTAAGATAGATACAGGTTCAGTGTGAATTTTAAGAATATCAGAGAATGTTTTAACAATTTTCATCCAAAATCTCTATTCTGGGACAGAGAGAGAAACTGCCTCAGCCATATTATATTTCTCACATGTGGGAGATATGCCTGGGAACATCTTATGAGGTTTGATTTTGAATAGTGGAGCTTGTGAATGACACAGAGCTGAATGAGACAATACCTGGAGTTATTAGAGCAAGCCTTACCCTCTTTAAAGTCCTCCTCTCAGGTCTAATCAGTGATCTGGATCCCTAGCTCATTTTCCCATGCTGTCCTGATTGCTAACATAGAAGGGGGATTTATAGATTGTAATGAGTAGTAAAAGTGTCATACCTTTCTAACAGGGCCACCATGGAGAAGGCACTTATCCAGAACTGAAGGAGAAGCACTTTTAAAAGAAGGAACGTGGGTGCAAACGTAGCTCCTAATTTGTAGAAACCTGAAAAAATTACTCCTAGAGAGTTTATACTTGTCTTGTAACTGAGAAAATGAGCCAAAAGCTCCATTCAGATGAAGGTCTACGAGGCCTATTTCTGTGCACACTTGTGGTTATGTGCTCAATGTGGTTGCTGTGAATCACAATTTTTGAAAAACCTATTTTATGTTATTGTTTAAACCAGCACTGACTGCTGTCTCCTCACACCTCTAAAAAGGCCTGAAGGGGCCGCAAATGATCAACAACTGCTTCAGTTTATTCACAGACACACCTGGCGGTAGTGATGGCAGAACAGGTCTGATGTCATCCACCCACCAACCACCTGCGTTAGTCTGTTTTCACCGATTTAGAAACCTGCACATCCGTTCTACTCCCCCTCTGCTAGTCCCTGTTGGCTGTACCGCCTTTCAAATTATGTGGAGCATCCCAAGCTTTCTAAGTGATTTCTTTATCATGTGTTGTATCGATGTTTAAGTCTTTTCTTTAACGATTTACTTTAATTATCATTAAGGAGGCTGCTTTCAATAATTTTAAACGTTTCCATGCGCAGCAATGTCACTGTAGTAAATATTGTGTTTGACATTTAAATAGCAAAACTAAAAACTGCAGTTATACCCTCAAACAAGACAGAAAAGCTTTCCAGAGAAAACGGTTTTACATGTTTAGCTTCTAAAATAAGCTTTGTTTGACAGTTCAGAATCTGTGAGGATTTATCGGGAGGACTTACTTAAAACAACTTCACTGATTGAACCTGGACTGTGTGCTTAACCCTTTGAATGTGTAAAAGAGGAGAGAACAATAAATAACATTAAAGCCTAACTGATCCTGTCAGTGTGCTTGGAGTTTAAAATAATCATCGTTAAAAATAAAAATATGCTGCTGCTGCTGCTGTTGTGCCTTGTAAGTAAATGACCACAGTTTCTCTCTTGATGATGACATGCACTCATTCTCTCTGTTG
>JAPZDX010000003.1:7192441-7204108 GCA_029783625.1 Naso annulatus | reverse complement strand
GGGCACATTAATCAGCTTTGACCTAGATATGTTACACTCATTGGGAGAGAAGCTGGCTTGCAAGGGGAGGGTTTCCTCCACAGTCGATGTGTGTGCCTGTGTGTGTGTGTGTGTGTGTGTGTGTGTGTGTGTGTGTGTGTGTGTGTCTGCTGCCTCTGTAGTTCCTGCATGAGCATGCAAGTGTAAGTGGAATCATAGCATGTGGAAAACATTGATAATTTACAGCAATGTGATCTTTATAAATTCTGTATTCTTCCGTGGCAACTCAGCTGATATGAAAGCAACTAGAGAGATTTAGGTGACAGCATTGCTCCCCAATTCAAAGCCTACTAGCCATTTTGGTCTCATTTCTTGAAATAGGGTTCCATTTCCTTTATTGTTGCTCGTGAAATGTCAAGTACTTTTCACACTTTCTATGTCAGAAACTAAAGGTTCATTGATGTTTTTCTGCTTCAGGTTTTAAAGCTCCTATCCTGGATGCAAAAAGATAAAACTGACATACTGATCAAGCAACTACTCGTGTTGTTTTCTGAAAAAGCACTAGAGTGAGCATGCTTCTCATACCTGTGTTCATTAAGTTTTAAATCTACTAGGTAGCAAAAAAAGCATGCAACATGAGGTAGTGCATTTAAAGAGTGTTCCATACATGGTGCATTGATTTCCCACATCTCTGCCTCTACACTATGTGCTTGCTCTCCCTCAATACTGGATGACATAAAAGGTGGTGGTATTAAAGATGGATAAGGATGAGGATGACGATGGATTATTGATGAGGCATAGAGTAAGGGTTTTCCAGTCATTGTTCAGCAAAAGACTGCGGTAGCTGCCTGACACAACTCTTGTTGATGGCTGGGAGGAATTTGTTAGATCTGCTATGTAGAGGAATAGAAGTTATCATACGATATAATGCATGACACAATTATTTATTTAGGCTAAAAAGTCTTGCAAGTCTTGTTTAACACGGTGGCTTAGAGTTACAGTTCCTACGGCTTTTTTAGAAAGTAATTTGCCAAGCCTATTTCTGCCTTTGTGTCTATAGACTGCTTGTCCTAGCCTGGTGTGAAAAGGGCTTGCATGGAGCCCAACCCAAGGCCTGTTTGCGGGGATTCTGCCTTGGCATTCTTTCAGGGGTTGGGCCATTTTGTGTGCAGCTGTTTGCTCCTCCACTAGCCTTTAGCAAATGTGGGTGTCCAGCTAAGTGGCACAGTTTCACATGAGAGCATAGAGCTGTTAGCAATTGTCCGTTGTTTGTTGTGGCACTCCAAAACATTACCTACAGCTGTTGTTCATTAATAAAATGCTGTTTTTATCGCACAGAGCTGTTGTTCATCAATAAGATGTTATATTTAAACAAAAAATATTCCTCTTAATCCCTGCAGCTTGACTGAAAGCCATGCTTAGAGGAATTAGTTTATTCATAATGGAAAATATGTTGTCAGCTCTTGTAGACCTTTCAGCATTGGATTGTGGGCCATTACATTTTTGTTGTTTTCACATCTGTGACTGGACGACAAAATGATTTCTTGACAGCAGGGCTGTACACTGCCTTTGTTTTCTCCGCCTTGCTTTTTATGTACCTCTTAACTATTAACCAGGATCTGTTATTTGGAAAATGAATCTTTTTCTGTTGCTTTTTACAATTATTGTTATGAATTGCTTGTTTTATTGAAATGCAGCCATAAGCTATTAAGGAAATAAATCACGAGTATTATTACAATAAGATGCTGTATTGCCATTGTTTTTGTTTGTTTGTTTGTTTTTCGGACAAAGATTCGATATTTGCAAATGCCAGAAAGTGTCAGAATGCATTTTTGATTTGAATCAAACAGGGTGCAGCAATTAATATTAGATGTTATTACATGCCCATTTAACACAGTCAGTTACAGAAGACCCCTTTTTTTCAGTTTTTTTGTTTTGTTTTGTTTTTGTTTTTTTTAAACCATTAAATAAAAAAGGCTTGCCATTATGTGCCTGGTGGTTAGCAGTACGGTCAAACAGCGGTGCCATGGGAATTTGAAAACCAAGGCATGCATAAAGGGTGATGAGCAAAGCTTTTACTTTGCACTGATGACACTAGGTCATTGATCATTGAATTGGTATGTAGATCCAGATCGATCGTTACACCCCTGTAAGCTCGCACAGACATTTTGCTGTGTGTAAGTGATACAGTTTTTGACTGATTTTTACCAGCCAGGCGAGTGGCGTGGCAGCTCCATCCTTAATAGGCCTGTTGGAACAGTTAGACAAAGCATCGTTTTCGCCGCCTGCCAGCCTTCCCACCACCCTCCGATGTTTCTAATACCATGTTGCTTTGGTGTTGCAGATTATTTCACCTAAAATGGATTTTTTGTTCTTGTGTTACCATTCTTCCAAAGCAGCAGGCGCAAAGAGGTTTTGCCCTGCCTTTTCTCCTCAACAAATTGCTGGCCAATGCCTGTGGTAATGTTACTAAGTAACCGTAGACATCTAAGAGATAAAATGTATGAGGAGGCTCCCAAAATGTGTGTCTGTCTTGATAAGACAAGATTAATTTGAGGAGGGTAGGGCCTGAATGCGTGAGTATTACCAGTAAATTTTATCCATGCTTTGCCATATTGATGATGTTAGATTGTCCTCAGTGCTTTGGTGGGGGGCAGGGCAATATGGCAAGAAAAATGATGATGATAACTTTTCCCATATTGATCAATATAGATATTTATATCTTGGTCTAGAGTTCAATTTTTGTGGGGTTTATATTTTGTGATAAAACTAAGGAGGGACTTTCTGGAGAAATAAGAAAACAAGTCATACTGGAACCTGCTCTGATCTGGAGACGCTTACGAGCAGGATTAATTCTTTTTTTTTTTTACTTTTGAAAGTAAACAGTTGGCTTAAATACACAGTAGGGCCCTCTTTTACTTGCTGACAGAGTTGCTAAACAGCATCTCTCACTTGTTTTTTGGAGGTAGACCATTAAATTTTCAGAAAAAACGACAAATGGTTTGACCAACCTTATGTCTTTGTTGGACTGTAACACATTTCACTGATAAAAGCTGGCGTTTAACAGATACTAGAACATCTGCTTCTGAAATCTTATTGCTTCAGAGTTATATGGTGCAGTGGTCTTCAACCAGGGGGTCGTGACCCCTAGGGGGTCCGTGGAGGTGCTGCAGGGGGTCCCACAAAATCGTTAAAATTTTTCATCAAAATAATTTATATCTGGGATTTTTTTTTTAATTTTGGGGAAAAAAAATACTATTAAGTAAACTCAATTAAAAGTAAATTCTAATATTAATGGGCAATAGTAAGCTACTTTTTACAAATATGATAATGACTGTGCATAAAATAGGTCAAAAAAAGTTGGCTTGTCTTAAAACGCAACACCTTCTCTAATTTTTTTTTTTGAGGGGGGGTCCCTGCTTTGTTTCTGTTATCGATCAAAGGGGTCCTTGGGTTAAAAAAGGTTGAAGACCCCTGATAAAGTGGCTTTGTTTTTATAGTTGTAGTTCCCCTTGACTGCGTGATGTTTTATTTGCAGGAATGACACTAATGCAGAGGTCTAGCTGGTGCTGTCTTTATCTACCAGCAGTAAAGAATGTGTAGCAGCATGAGAAGGTTGGCTTCTTACCAAGTTCAAAAATCTTTTACGACTTGGGGTCAGAAGTTGTGACCTTTACCCTCTTCACTAACATGGTGGGAGCAACAAGCAATTTGGTCTTGTTTGCTGTAGAGGCTCAGGCTGTCCAGGCTTTGTTGTTTCTAAGATGGTAGTTAAGTTGTCATGGCAGACACCTGCTACCAATTTACAAGTTTTCAAAATAAACGTGGTCTTATTTTGGTCACTGAATGAAGATCTGGAAATATTTTTGCATGGCATTTTCAGTCTGTTAATATTTTTACCGCAAACATCTATCCGTCTTTAATGTTTCACGAAGTGAGGTGATTGAATCTTAAAGGTTTTCCCCCAAGCTACAAAATAACATCTTTCCTGTTTTCGTCTGTTTACCTCAGCTCAGTAGAGCATCCTTCTATCTGGCTGTTTGTTTCATGTAAGTCCCAAGATGACCTTATTTGCCGGCCAGTGGCAGAGCTGTATCTCAACTGTAATTGAGTGTACTTCGCAGACTCTTTGCAGATGTTTGTTTATTCTGCTCCAATCTGTACGGTGCATCGGATTGATATGTGCTGTGTATGTCAGCAAATAAAGAGCATAAACAAAAACAAAGTCAGGCCGCCTGGTTACGGGCAACATAATTGTGTCTTCTTTGTTCCAGGTCAGTGGAGATGAAGCCATCAGCCCTAAGTCTACATATCCCTAATACTTCAATGCATTGATATTAATTATATCCTGAAGTTTGAATTGTCATCATCCCTGGCCTTAATCTCTTTGATTTAATGTCTAATACGCCGCATGTTCATTTTTAAACCCGTGATGAAACAATTAAACCAGCAGGCCTGTCTGTCAGATGATAAGAGCTTACTTTCTCCTTTCACCTCCTCGATAACCCCTACATCTCAAGGCTTGAATATTGTTTTCTTCTAGCAGGGGAGTTTTGGTAATCTGATTTCATAACAGGAATAGAAGAGCGAGTAATCTGATGTTGCACACAGACACTGTCTGCTTAATCCTCTGCTTCCTTTTGCAATCATAAACAAGGCTCACCAGCCATCTCCAGTGCCCTTCAGGATTATGACACAGCACTCCATGTCCGTCTGCGTCATGTTTACAATCTTGGCTCCGCTACACCAACAAATGTCTGATTTGCAGACATGGCACTGCAACTGTAATGTCCAACAGCTGTTCAGTCTTCAGGCCCCACGTCTTAGTTCTTAGAGTATCGAACAATGATTTGCATATGTGAAAGGATTATCCTGTTACATTTCCATGTTGGAAAATGTTAATTAAAAAAATTGACTGTTGATGTCAAATGTCAATGATTACCTCAAAATTTCTTAGATTCAGTAGTTATCCTTAAAGTTAATTGACATTTTATTAATGCCAGAGAGCCACGCTAAAGTAAAAGGATTTGATTTTACAGAGAATACCTACACCATGATAAATGACAAAAACAAAAAAAACATTGTTAGGCCTGGGCAATACAACTGAAAAATCCATCACTGTGGGGAAGTTTCATATCGGCCGATACCGATAATTATCGGTCATGTAGATTGTAACTGACGACTTGTTGTGCACTCTAAAGGGTGGGAGTGGCTCAGGCGATAAACTGATTAAATATTACATTATTTTTGACCAAATACCTTGATACTGAGACAGTATTGTAAGGATAACTGTTGGAGATTTCATAAAATATTTACCCAGTGACATATTTGATAAATAATTATCAGTAATGGGGATAGGTTTTTAAAGGTAAATAGAAGAACGAGAACAGTCCAGTAAGTTCAGAAAATCACATCACTTTACTGTATCGAAGCCTTTTCAATCAGGAAAAGACAACACCTACGCCATATCACAATACAACGATATCCAAAATCTGTCACGACATCTCGTCTCATTCACGATCCAATACATTATTGATATATTGCCCAGCCCTGCCCATTGTAGATCATTTGAATTACAGAGAGCAGACTCAGTAATAAGTTGCTGCTAACAAAGGCAGTACGTAAAAATCAATGATATTGGTCATGGAACTTAGAATTAAATATAATTACTCTCTAATGGCATCTTGTCTATTAGCATTGTAGAGATTTACAGTTGAGGCCTACATTTTCTGGGCTTTTACATTTTTTTTTGTAAGTCCTTCCGAAAATACATTAAAGGATTTTAGAAGTATTACATAGCTGCCAGCTCTACCATGCTCCTCACACACTCTGCTAGCAGTAAACCAATCAGCACCTTCACTTCCCTCTTTTTCATGCTCACTCCCACCGCCTGAAATGTGTCAAAATTCTCTTGGTTTTCGTCCATGTCTTCCTGTAGGAGGAGGAATTTCCTTGGGAAACGTTTCACATTCCTGGCAGCTAGAGATCTGCTGGTGCAGTCGAAGGCAGGCTGCATTTCTCTGTCCCCTGCCCGCTTTTGTATTTTGTTGACCAACAACCTGTTCTCTGGGAGGGGAGGGGGAAAGGATTGAAGCAGTGAATTGCTCTACCCTCTGAAAAGTTTTGCTGACTGGCCCCAGAGCGCCGTTGTGAACGGGCATGTGCTGAGTGCTCATGTTGAATTCCTCACAAAGGGAAGAAAGGTTTGTTTCCCCCTGCCTGGACCTCAGAATGTGAGAAAGGCCAGATACTTGTGTGGGTGGATACTGGGGTCTCAGCTAGTGAAGAGATCCAACTTCCTGATTGAACAAATGAGGCAAGGAAACGGTCCTCTGACACAGGGAGGATCCTGTCAAAATAAGCACATTGGGGACAGTGCCTCTCAATCCGTGTTTCTCTCTTGTTCTTTCTCTACTTATTTCCCACCTCTCCCATTCAGGCATTTCCTGAGCTGTATGTGCCAGTAGCAACACAGAGGCCATTATTTCAGACACAAAACACAGTGGTGTGGATGAATGAGAACACATGACAGATCATTTGAAAACATAAAGCATTGTCATAATGACTGGCAGAGTGCCTGTGCTCCATTCCAGCACATACCACTTCTGATAACAAATGCAAGCTAAGTGTAGTTAGGTTTATCCCATAAAGTCACATATTTTTAGTGACAAATCTCATAATTATTGCCAGCCCTACTCGTAGTCTATTTCTTTAATCCTATTACAGCACTCATAAATCCAGTGGAATTGTTGCCCTATTCTCGGTTACATAATATCCTTAGAATAGAAAAAAAAAAAATCAACACTTCTGCCTTTGCCGTCAAGCTGAGGGCAGAACAGTCGCTGGAGTGTCAACTCTCAAATAGCATCGAACTGGATGCCCTGCCCACTTGTCTGATCACAGATTAAGGAGTCTGAACTGTCTGGAGGCCTCTTTCTCTTTATGTGCCTTTGCTCAATTAGCCCGCACTGTGATTGTGCCACTCTTCTCATCTTCTGTGCAAAAATGCCAGCAGTCTTGAAGGCTTCATGGACAGATTAGGCTCAGTTCTAAGCTTACGTGGAATTTATTAAATTTGTCAATTGGAAAAACTCATTTGATCTTCATCAGAACCAGTTGTTTTGACGCGGCCTGACATCATCAGAAATCCAGTGTTTTGTATTTGGTTTGAGCAGTCCCACTTGAAGTTCTGGTTAGTAGTCGACCCACGTAGAGATGGAGGACGTGTGAGCTTCGTCCTCACATCAGATCTTCCTGTTCTCTCTGCTCCATCTACCAGTTTCCACTTCGCCCGTTGTTGTGGCTTCTCGTTGTTTCATACTGTAATATGACACTGTTGGCACGTGACTATGTACTTCCACTTAAGCAGAGTACAAAAGTTAGTTTTCAGTTATCACTGATGTTAAAATTGTCATTGTATGTACAGAGAATAATAAGGTCTGCACGTGAAAACTGGGGAAAATGGAACTCAGACAGGTTCAGCACATTAGTCATTTGGACGTATTAATCCAGAGGAATGGTCGGGGAGGAGTCAGAAAGCACTTTTTAATTGCCATTGCTCATTGTTGTTAAGTAATAATACCAAAACAGTATAAATAAGCGCATAATACACACACATTAAGATGCGTCCCTCTTTATTAGATTTATGTTTCCCTCTGTCTGGGAAGTTTGTGCATGCTGAATTCTGAATTGTGCATGTATTGATTTCACAATCCCTGTACATAGTGGCCTTTTATTTTTCTTTCTAGAAGTGAAACTGCTGGTCTGCAGGCAATGAGGTTGATTCTGTCTGGTCCATTTTTTGTAACATCTTTTATCAATGATCAGAGCAGGAAACCAGATGTGATCGAGGTAGTTCAAAGAGTTAAAGGGCAGGCTTAAGCTTGTCTGCTAATCCGAGGCGCCATATGGCAGTATGAAATATGTATAGAAAAACTAAATAGGTCCTTTTAAAGAAGTGTGAGCACTGTGTTAAATCAACCCAAATGCAATAAGGTGAATGGCATTAGGTATAGTCTTTGCAGCTTTTAAGTTTCTAACCATAAATATGATTTAATCATTCGAACTGTATTTTGGCCAAGATATGATTCGGATGTGTAGAAGCTCCCACTGGTCATGCATTTTTGTTCTTACTCCAGCTCATTCATCAGGAATAAGATGAAACATCCTCAGTCATTTTTGAAAAGGCTTACATAAGCTCTGCCAGCAGTAAATACTAAAGTCTGACATATTCTGCACGTTTTAATTTATTCATGCTGCTTTGCAATTCCAAATACTTGCGAGTAAGTAGTGCCGCACAACAATAGCCAAAATGATGATCACACTTATTCTGCTCAGTATTGAGCAAAACTATCATTATGTGTCATTATTATTCATCCATCTCAGGCAACAGAGTAATTGTTGTGCAAGTTTTGAACTGACTGGAGTGGAAACTGCCGGCATATGTGCAGTGTGTTTGGGCTTATTAAAATTGATGTTCTCACACCATTTTTTTCCTTCTCAATTCCGATTACCACGCTAGTCAGTGCATTGTTTTTAAAATATACATATTTATGTCGTTATTCTTTGAAAGAATATATACTACTGTCCATGTATGGATGTTTTTTTAAGGATGCGTTCGAAGCTCTACAAGTCACTTGACAGTTTTGGGTATTGGATACACGTGCAGTAAGAAATTGGGTATGTTTCATACAGGTGTCCTGGATGGCACAGCAAAGTTGCATTTCCAGTGTTGTGCATGAAAAAAACACTGTTCACTAAATACGCAATATTTATACACACACCCGTCTGCAGCTGGTGAACATGACAGTGTGTGTTGTTAACTCTGGCGGGAGTCAACAACATACCTGTGATAATAATCGTCACCCTGGTAACACTGATAACACGCCTCATTGCGCTCCGTAGAAAAGATGGTCTCATTCTACCAAAGTTTCAGTTTTGCTTTCGTGGCCAATGATGGTATTCAGAGGATGCGACTCCTGAACTGAGACATAGCTTTTGTGCACTTTGCATTACAAGCATGTGCTACGTGGGATGTCTAGTAACGGCAATGCAGACACAGCTACTTGGACTTTATATGAATATTTGAATGAGTTCTATGAAAAGATGAGTAACGTTACTCATAATACAACTTTCAGTTAATGGTGAAATTCCCATGGTGCAGCCTGGCCTGTATGAATGTATTTTATGGTTTTGAACTGCTGCATAATTATTCGTTCATGCAAAATAAATACAATTTTTATTGGTTTTGCAGTGTACCTCTATTTCCACTGCAAAATTCACACTATTGACATATTGTTTAAGTGGTGAAATGCTTGTGGTGGATGAATAAGAGGAGGTTCTGATGAAAAATAATAGCTTGGAGCAGCTCTTTAACAATGTGAACGTGAATTAGTGCATTTTAGGCTCTGTGAACTGAACCTTGAGCTAGCTCTTGTGAATGTGAAAGTGTGAACTTGCACAGCGTTGTGCATTTCTAATAAAAAAATTAATTTATCAGTAGTCATGTCATTTCTAAAGGAATTATTTTCCAATAAACAATTTTTTCTGCCATTGTGAATTTTCCTGGTTCATTGGCCAAACAGAGATTGTTTTAAACAAGACTTTGCTCCTGAGCTTTTGATCCTGCTAGTAGACTCCAAGCAAGGGAATGTTCCAGACCATCCGCCTTAATAGGATTTTATAGCTCAGTCATAACCTTATCAGAGGCTGTGACCCTTCCAGGATTTACCTGTATCTGTCGGACTGGTTACTTTAGAGTCCTTTTGTAGTGACTGAAGGCAAAGTAGGCATGAACTCAAAGACCTAGTGGTATTAAAAGGATGTACTACATAGTAAAAAATATTCTCATTAGTATACATGTTAGGGAGATGTTGTCTGTTCTTTTACACCTGTTGTAGCTAACCTGGTCTAGGTGTCATACCTTGGCTCCGATTTTGCCTGTAAACATGCCATGTCTGGTCTCATCTCGCGTTGCATAGCCGCTACAAACACAGGCCTGCTGACTTCATCAGTTTGTGTTTAGAGCTGAACAAAAGGGATGTTTAGCACTGCAAAAACTGCAACAAAGGATGACAGCCATGAACTATATCCATGACAATGATTGTCAGATCACTGAAGTATGAATGCAGCTTGGGGTTGTCTGTTTAATTGGTATCAAAAAAGCTCAAGAGTTGATAAAGAAGTTGGGATTTCCCTGATGCTATTTTCCCTGAGAAACAAACAGAAGTTCAAACTTAGATTTGTCAGCTAATCTTAAAGTAAGAGAGCACCCGAAAAAGCAGTTAAGGTTTAGGACGGTTTCATACATAAAGTTAAATATTAACAGTAAAAAAAATGTGTATATCATAGGAGACATTTAAAATAGACTTTTAAATGCTGCTGACGTGTAGCACTTTTCACTTTTTCTCACGTTGTGAATATTGCGCATTGTCCTGTAGTTTGACTGTGAACATTAATAAAATAAGAATAGCCTTTAATTGACTAGTATGTCCTCTGCGTAAAAGGCTTAATGGGGATAGTATCAACGTTTGATTGACTTGTCGACCATTTGCACATCCCGTTGCAGAGCCTAAATTAATGTAGTCTGATGAAGCTTAGGGAACTTGTGCATGGGGGAACATCAGACTAAAGGGAAGAGACAATGTTGAATCATGAATATAGCGCTCTCTAATTGCTGACTCATAAATCTTGTGGCCGCGTTGTGTTATCTTGTGTGTCTTATGTTTAAAACTACTTTTTCTGTCATTTTGTCTTGTTGCCAGTGGGACTGTGAGAAGCCCTTTTCACAGCGTGTGCTTCAGTTGATGTTAAAATAAGGGGACATGGCAGCAGGGGTTTTTTTTGCCTTACCTCAAACAAGGCTTTTTTTCTGCTCCATATTTCTCAGTAGGACACACACACAACTCGCTAGCACAGCCTTCATTATCAGACAGAAGTCTTCCAAACCACCCACATAACAAGACCATACTGGTCAAACCACTGATTCACACTTAACAGATATAAATCTTTTTTCTAACGGGTGTTTGAGGGAAATCACTAGCTTAGATCACCAAACGGAAACAAAATCTGGCACTCAGCTCTAATGCAGCAGCCCTGTGTAGTATTACATAAAATGTGCTGATAATCCCGACAACAGTTAGATTTTACCACGGCTCTGAGGTGCTTCATGACCACAGAATTCACAAAGACGGAATTACAGAGTATTATGACAGATATGAGTGCAGCTATTACATCTGCTTCTCCCCTGTTGATGGAAATAACCGGTTTATCCGCTCTTCAAACCATTTCTGTTATTACGACATGTCCCTCAGGGTTTGTTTCATATCTAAGTGATGACATCTATCTTGCCTCTTGTCCCGGCAATGACTTAATGCAAACTATGTGTTTAAAAAAAATGGGCTGTTTGCGGTTACATCTTTATAATTAAGAATTTCAGCCCGCCCTCCTCTTTTATAACCAATATTCAATAAGTCATCATTTCTTCAAAATCATGTAAGTCTTTTGAAAATAAAAAAAAGTTGGGCCGTCAGATGATTAATGTTTAATGTTTAATGTTTTTAAAATGAAGAATAATTGCTGAACTTTAATAGTTAATCTTGATTAATTGCATATTTTATTGCATGTGTAAAATTCTAATATTTTGCATTTTACAACAGTTTCTAAGCCCATATTAACAATGTAAAGCAA
>JAPZDX010000003.1:7158224-7180962 GCA_029783625.1 Naso annulatus | reverse complement strand
ATAAGCTTCTTGGTGAGAGAAAAAGGGAGAGAGAGAGGGAGAGAGAGGAAAAGAGGGGTGTGTGTGTGTGTGTGTGTGTGTGTGTGTGTGTGTGTGTGTGTGTGTTGGGGGGGAGGGGGGGGGCACCCTCTTTTGAGCTGATGAGACCAAGCTGAGATATTAAACTACATTTCATTTCTATCTTTCTTTCTTTCCTCGTTTTTTTTTTTAAGCAAATTCTCCCTGTTAATCAAATGACAAGGCCACTGCTGATCATCCCAATAATACTCAGAAAAAGGAGCTGCGGATGTAAATATGTCGCCTTGGTTCTCATGCAGAGTTGGAAACACCAGGAGGAGATGTTTCTAATGATATCAATGCAACTGTATCACAGGAACAAAGGGATTTATTTTGCAAAAGCGCTTAAAAAAATGTGCATATGCATGGACTTGTTTTCTTTTGTGCTACAAATGCATTAACTGGCGCAAAGCCTCTGAGAAAACATCCTGTCACAACATTATTACGCAGCAAAACATCGCTCCTACTGTACATCACAAACTGGAAAAAGGCCACCGATATTTTCTGCATGCCCTCCTGAATTGGTGATCACACGCCCATGTGCTTCATTTGCATCCCAAATCCAAATTAATTCACTTTGCTAAATCTAGTGCCGCGCCACGTCTTGCATGCTGATGAGCGGCTGGTCGGGAGTTTTCCCTCCAGTCCTCTGTGTCTGTGCAGCCACAAAGGCTAAAAGGCGGCTAACGGATGACGTGTGGGGGCCGCTGGATGAAACGCCAAAGACGCCGACTCTCTTTATCAGCGTGCAGACACGCTTCTGGTGCAGACATGCACTGGAAAGACATTTTTTACCATCTTTGTGCAGACAGGACAGTAAAAATGTCGGGGCAGATATACAAATGGGCCCTTTTATGTGGGTAAATAAAGAGTGCTTCCTCCATGACAGGCCAATTCTCACTTTCCTCCCTGCTTTAGTTTCACATGAACACACCCTTAACCCCTCTTCATGTGTTTGTGTGTGTGTGGCGTCTCCGGCCAGCCCCCTTCACATGGCTGAGAGCTGGTTAACAGGCAAACAGCCATCTTTCTTCCTAATTAACCAATGATATGCGAGAGAAGGTGGTTTCAGGAGTAGGAGGTGGGGTGTCTCTCTTAACAAAAGGTGCTGATGATGGAGTGGCTGCTGTATAATTAGTGCGTCAGAGCACCTCTCCTCTCCACGCCGAGCCTCCACTATTAATTGCACCAAATTAGAAAACGATATCTGAGGCAGAATAATTCTTTCGGCTGTCATTTCCAAACAGAAAAGGCAGAACGGCGGAAAAAATAAATAAGGGAGAGGGAGAGAGAATGGGCTCTCTAGTCGAGAGGAGCACAAATGGCTCAGAGCTGAGTAAATATGTGCTTTTCTCCAGGTTTTGCCATGACTTTAGCGAGAGGAAGGAGTGAAGGGAAACAGCGGGGTACAGGTGGAGGATTGTGGTGGGGGGGGGTGGAGGTTCATCAAGGTTACCTTCCAAGTTGCAGCATTGCGTCTGAAGTAGGCGAACGTGCGTGTGAACCAGCTGTAGATTTCATTAAGTGTTAACTGCATGTCGGCAGAGTCCATGATAGCCTGAAATGAGATGACATCAAATAATGGTTTACTAACGAGACCACGCGACTGACACACACACACGTGAACACACACACACACACATATTGAGGGAGCTGCCATGATTCATGCAGCAATTAATTTTAATCTAATCAGGCAAAGTTAATTTATTTCCCACTCACCTGTCTTATGAGGGTTGCATAAGTAAATGGCGGTCTGACATCTGCGTTCTTATAAAACTCGTAGTTTGGGGCGATCTCTGGAAAAATAAATACTGTGTCACCACCTGAAATAATTGGTAAATTTTATTCCTTTAGGTACTGCATTTACTCAAGGTTTCATCAAATTAAAATGGGGGGGGGGTTGGAGAGAGAGAAAGGGGGGAGAGGGGGAGGGAGGGACAAGGGGGAGGGGGTGAGAGGGGGGGGGGGCACATCAAATCAGCATTTTCCATGTCTAACAAAATGCATTTTTAATTAATCTCTCTCGCGAGAGATCTTAAACACTAATACATCCATAAAATGAGATCCGTGCAGTTAGTTAGGGTGAACTTGAATAATTTATGTTTCTTCACACTAAACATAGAGCGAGTAAATATAAACATCAAAGACAGGCCGTTTAAAATGCAAAGCTTTATACATGGAATGTCTTAATGTAATAAATATTGTATTTTTTCCACCATTATTTGAACTTAATTAACATTCATGCAATATTTATGCGCAGAGGAAGTTCTTGTCTATTTACATATAGAGTGATTAAACACAGGCTTGCTTTTATAAACCAGCCAGACATCACATATTGGTAAGATCAACAAGCCTCTGTGATGGTGTGTGTGTGTTAATGTCAGTGTATATGTGTGCACTGTGTGTCTGTGTGTGCACACGAACCTCTGTGTCTGTTGAGAAAAAGTACTAGAACACCCTCATGAGTTGAGACCTATTAATAGTGCAGAGCTCAAGGTTGACGAATCACATCTAATTTGCTATTTCAATGTTACGATGTCATTGAACGTGAACAGAAATTCCGACTGAATTTCTTGTCCACAAATTCTAAATTTAAACTCAATCAGATTCAAACCAGTGGCACAAATATATAACCCAATGTCTTTATTTCTCACTATGTGTGTGTGTGTGTGTGTGTGTGTGTGTGTGTGTGTGTGTGTGAATTCCCATTTTATTCAGGCAATTTAGAAACACAAAAGACTTATGTCGCTTTTTTCTCCGGTTTCATATGGAGTCGACCAAATTGTGAACAAGATTTGCTTGAAAGTGAATCGTCTGCTCTGACTGAACATATTTGTGTGTGTGTGTGTGTGTATGTGTGATGTGTTGACATGCAGTGCTGAGTAGTTGGTCCTACCCGACGAAAGGGGCATGGAGTATTTGTCCGAGTGGCGTCGGCGCATGGCTCCCATGCTGGGGACGTTGGCTCCTCCCAGTACTGACGGCACCTGGGGCATGGCGGCCATGGGTGTGATCGGCGCTGTGGGCGTGGTGGGCGTCTGAGGTAAGTTGGGGGGCGATGCTGAGGGCAGGTTCTTGGACATGGTGACGCTAGACACCAAGTTGAGCTGGGGGCGGAGGGAGAAGAGGCGCGGGGGCGGAGGGAGATGGATAGAGGGAGGGAGGGAGAGAGAGGAAGGCATTATTTTGTGGTTTCTCTGACAGAGCCGAGTGTCTGCTCTCCTCCTCTCTAACACAGCTGTGTTTCCACTAACAACTTTAGGTATAAGACCCTTTGAACCTGTATGTAACCCATACAACAATGTGCATACCTGATTAGTTTTGCGTTTCCACTGACAGTGCTTTGTAATGTACTGTAGGCAGTGTTTTCACCAGAACAGATTGGAGTAATTGTGTTGGTATGGGCCAAAAGTTTTGCCAACAGAAACACAAAAATAATTATGCAAATATGTAACTAACTGAACTGAACTGAACCAGATTGCTTGAGGGAAACACGGCTTGAATATTTTGTATGCATGGTCTGTGTAAGTGATTAATATTCAGCATGAATAGGCATGAAATTAAGGTTTTAATACTTACATAGCTGTTATACGGTTTGGCTAAGAACCTTCAAATTTCAAACCCTTTTTCTAAATCAACTTTACTGTTTCTGAAGTTACTGCTCTTTGCTTTCATGCCTCAGTAAGTGACCATTTTTCAGTCCTACTCTCAATATTGTCTCCCTCATTATGAAATTTAATTGAAATTTTATGCAATACTGGTCATTTTCTTTTAAAGAAAAACAAATCGTCTCTCCTGTACTGTCATTCTGAAGGAGAAAGTAACCAACCAAGTGTGGCTTTATCCATGAGCTATGTTGTCCCCAGAGCGTGAAATCTTTCCATTTCTGCTGAGCTGCCCTTAGGACAGCCGAGCAAAGCTCTGTATGCCGCCGCTGCGGAACTGGAGCATTAAATGCAATTTCCAGCAGGTTTGGTTAGGAAGAACAGAGACGCTGAGAGGATAAAGAGACAGTTGGAGAAGATGACAGAGGAATGAGAGGGTTTTGTTTTCAGATGGTGAATGACAAAGCCTCATTACCGCATGTCATCGGCTCTCTGTTCAGCATACAGTGACCGTCTCCTTTCTCTCTCTGGGTCTCATCACGTTGAGTGGCACACACAACCCTTGTAATGGCTAACCATTTGGATGGTCTCCCAAAACCACAGCAGTCGGGATGATGAGATTGCAGTTCAGTCTCTAGGGGGCCCCAGTGTTTCCCGGGAGATGATCGTCCGTCCCTCGCCCTAGAGACCGCTGGGTCACTTCAAGTAGCTGAGAATTCCTCAGACAAACCTCTGCTACACTTTCTGCACATTTGCTTGAACTCTGCTATGATACTGCATGCACGCTAGATGATTCTGCATTTTCTGTTCTGTCTTTTTTGTGCAGTTCTCTGAGGTTGTAGTCAGACATTTGTGTCAGCTGGATTATGATAGGAAAGGCGTGCAATCCTCATTTCAGCTGCTGTCCAAAGCACTTCCATTTGCAGTACACTCAGATATGATCCAATTATGTGTGTGTGTGTGTGTGTGTGTGTGTGTGTGTGTGTGTGTTGGGTGACAGCAGAATCCTCAAAACGCCTTTAAAACCACTCTAATACAATTGCACGTTGAGCTCTTGTCCTGAACCTAAATCACTTCCTGTCATTTTTTTTTTTTTTTTTTGCTAACCATGAAGCCAATTTAGAGAATTTAACATGTTTAAAAATGTAACCTTGAGAAGCAGTGTGAAGTTAAATTTGTTTTCCCACAGGCTTGTAGAGCTCGGTAGAGGAGAGGGCTGTAACATCCCACCTCCCCCCAATATGGCCCCAGAAGGACAGTGTAGAATCTTGTAGCAGGGGAGAGAGGGCAAGAGAAGGGGGGGCAAAGGACATTCAGTACAAGTTTTCCTTGCCAAGGCTCTGCATTGTTAATGCATGTCAGGCAGTTTGAGAGTGCTCTGCTTTTGTGCCTTGATTCATTGTACCCACCACTGAGCATGAGAAAAGAGTGAATACAAGGCCTCTTTGTAAAAGCTCAAGTTAGTGACAAAGTCAGAATCAGACAGATTTACTCATATTTTTCCCATACACAAAACGAGAGCTGCGTCTCTGGAACATATAAAGCCATTAGCCCGGATGGAAAAATGTTAATTGTAACACAAGTCAGCAAAGCTAAATATTAATTATTCTCATGTTCTTTCTTCAAAGCTTTGTTTCCATTCTTTCCAGTTTCATTTCATGCATTTTACAATATATTTCCTTAATGTCCTTTTAAAACATTCTCTTTACTTTGTGATGTTAGCTCAAACACAGCGCTCACCGTGTGTTCTGAGTATTTTGTGCTTGTATTTTAAGTTTGTATAATGACACTTGGAAGTTTTCAACTAACAACAAACATCGCCGGTTAAATATTTATGAGCAAATGCACAATTTGGGATGAGAAAATACCCAAAATAACTACACGTCCTAAATAAACACATAAATTATTGCATAGCTATCACACAAGTTTATTTTGGAACACTTCACATTGTTTATCCCAACAGATATTTCTACGACACCATTTCCTTTCTGCTTTTCACTTGGTACCAGCAACTTAAGAAAAGAGGAGGCTGTATATTAAGACAATTAGATGCAACACTGTTCAATCTATTATTTTTTAATTACTTTGCTTATTTTTATAAACAGCGTAATACAGTCTTGTGGAGAAATGTTTTCTAACTGCATTTTATTTGGGCAAAAGGAATTGTATTAAAAAAGCAAGTATGTTAGCTTGTACTGAAATGATCATCATCCATTTTCTGTGCCTGCTAACATCTATTTATTACCATGAAGAGGCTGGTTACTATCCAAGTATGCTTCTCAGGATGGCATATAGACAGACGACTTTCTACATAAACCATGATTCAAAATTTCCACATTGCCTGAAGATCTTTGTGCTGGCGGTGGAATCTGGAGCACCTCGGGAAAACCAACACGAGTAGAGTGGAGCAGAAAGAACGTGTAAACTCTGAACGAGAGAGACTAGGGCTAATAACCAAGCCAAAGGGCCCATTTTCTCTGAGACAACAGAGCTAATGGGCTACGGAGCCTCCTGAAACATTTTCAGTCCTTTCAAACATTCTGAGGCTGTTTGCCAAAGATAAAATTGGAAGTTCGGAACATACCTCAACACCAGCCAAGTCGTCCAAAAGCTTTAATTTATTAAAGACAAGAAGTAAATGGCTTTGTGTGATGTTAGGTCACTTTACGACATATCAAGCTCTATGCGACCCTCTTTTTGGATTTCTTCTATTCAGTTGTAAACACCGCTCAGTTGATTGGAGGGAATTGATACTTAAAGTATGAGTATGTACTGTATGCCATTCCTGCTGGCTGTGATGGACCCTCTTAATCCTCTCGCCCGCTGCGGCTCACGAGGCATTTGGATATTTGTTGGCCATGCTTTCCTGACTGTGACTCCGTGTGGTTTTTGACCTTAACCTGCCCTCTCTATCATCTATCCACTCACTGAGTTGGCAGTTGTGATCAGACCGAAAAAGGCAGTTTGGAAAAATGGTCAGCCAAGTAAAAATACAGAAATTGAAAAGCACTGCTCCGTTTTATTCTGCCTGTATGCAACGTGCACTTTCATCTCAATATTTGTACAGGAAGTTTTTTATTGTACCTGCAGAAGTAACACTGCATTTTTTAATAAAGCCAACACCCTCTGATATCCTGTGAGGATTCCTCAGCCCACACCCAACCATTTCATTTGTGTTGCATGATTTAGCAGCTCGGATGACATTAGGATCCAGTGTCGCAATGGACTATTAAAGAGTTTCTCCCCTGGGTATTAAGCCAGATACAGGATATCCTTACCTCTCCATGCTGCACACCAAGTCTTCCTTAAATCTGTTGGCAGGTTTAGCAGATACCTGAACTAAGCTTCAAGGACTTATAAATTTTTTTTTTTACAGCAGCTGATGAGTTGCCAGATATATTACACAACAGATGCCTGTCTTCAGCACTCCCAGCTTGACATTAAATTGTGAACCAGATACTCGACAAGCTGTTTCTCTTCACATGTCCGCACATTGATTCCCTCTGTCAAGATTGAAAGAGATGTAAAAGGAAGCTAGGTTGAATAATACAACTGTAACTTGATAGGGAACGTGATAGACCTTAACCCATGGCTCTAAAGACAAACATGCAGACAGGTCCCCTGAGGACACACGGTGTACCTGAGTTCTTACATTTGGAAGAGACTTTCACAACCCATGGCATTTAAATCCCTGTTGTGTTTAGCCACAACAGTTCTGTGCCAGGCACCAGAATTAGCCTAGGTGATGAGTCTCTCAACTGCAGTAGTAAGCATGAGATAGTAAAGCTAAATTTAGTTTTGATTAGCAGCTTAAGAGAGTGGCTTTAATTTTCTAATTCTTGGCCGAACATGTAGGCTAACGTAACTACACAGACTTCTCCTACATATAAACCTTTTCCAGTTTATAGTCATAGTTCCACCTGAACCAAACAAGCCTCGAGGTATGAATAAGATTCCTACTTAGCACCTTAAAGGCTGGAGCTTGTATAAAGTCTTAGCTGGTTTGAATCCTTATTCCCGTTAGCCTGATCTCCACAGAGCTGTGTCAGCTGTGTTTGTATTGCTTTTACCTAAGGTTGTCTGACCCCTGTTTGAAATGTTCCAGTGGACTCTTAAGCACATTAGAAAGCAATGAAAGAGTGTTGGGACTGTTTGTACTGGGCTGTTTCAAGGTGTGATGCTGCATAAATGTGCGAATGTGAAGCAGACTGGCACAAGAATAAGGCTCACACACTCAGTCGCTTTCATCTGAATAGATACAGATGTATGAATCGGCATAAAATCAGGTCTTTGGGGGATTTTCTTTTATTCCAAAAGGTGCATATTGAATTTTAGTGAGCTGGCAACCTTGAAACAAGCAATGTTGTAGGTTTTATCCAGACTCTGTGCCAGTTTCAAGCTAGCTGTCAAAACACACCTGGAAGTTACACCTGTGTCATTGTTTATTGTTTATTATAACTATTATAACAAATGTGCTCACATTGAAAATTTGCTTCACTTTGTCTTCCAGGGTTCGAAGCGTCTTTTGAGATCGAATGAGTACGTCCTCCCACCAAGTGGACTGATGGAGACAGATCTGGAACTCACATTCTCACTACAGGCAAGCACTCTTGACATTATGCTGTGAATTCTCACACTGAGATGGCACATACTAAACGGGAGGGTTGTGTTAAAGCCTTTATTTACACTAACCCCTGGCAAAGGTGTTCAATTACCTTGCTAGACATGTTACAGAGTATGTAAAAATACTTGATCTGTGGGCTTAAAATGGTTTTCCTACATAAGAAAGAAGTTACTCGAACCGCATCTTCTGTCACTCCCTCATTGAGAAATTATTGAGAGAATGACACGTCTGTTGTGCACCAAATTGGTGACTAGCAATGTGTCAGAATGGCAAGTGTGGTTATTTATTCGCTTATTAGCTTGTAAAGGACATTGACAAACACGGTGGTAGTGATGTGCTACATCAGTCTCTCACTCTCTGTACTGACAAGTCTGTTCTGTGCTGGAGGTTCCAGGTTTCTTTGATGCTATTAGCTTTTGAATTTGTGACTTACCATATCTAGCTTGCAGACGGTACGTTTGAATCTCATTTTTAAGGGTAGTGCACAGATATCACATGCTTCAGAAGAGCACACCTCTCCTGTGACAAACATGCCGCAGATACAAATCAGTACAGTCATGGACCGACATTTTGGAGAACACGGACATTAGATAAAAATGTTTCAGGGGAGAAGATGTTCGAGTTTAAAATTTGTGTTTTATTTATACTAGGACTGCTACACGATTCAATTTCTTAATCGCAATTAATCCATAACTCTCAATAAATGTGATTAATTGCATGCTTAAATTTTCATCGTTTTGCATTTAAGGAATTTCTTTTAGTCCATATGAACAGTGTAAAGCGATTCATACAAGATGTGCTGAGTCTATTTTTGAAGCCGCATCAATCCTTCACAGAGCACATTTAATTATACAGGAATTCAGACACAGAAGACAGTCCTGTTAATTTTCAAAATAAAACACGCTATGCAGATTGTGTTTCGGTTCACTGCGTCAACATCTCAGCCTGTGGCACCAAGTCATAAGTCAACTGCACACGAGCAGGTCAGAGAATATTTGACCACAGTGACAAGAGGTTTTTACTTTACTTAGTACATCATACTGTACTATACTGCGATTTTAGCCACTTAATGCTTGTGATTTTTCAGAGTCGTGAGTGTTGGTCTGTATAATTATCAAGATAACTGTGTTGAAGCAAACCAAATTGGCTCCAGTAGGAAAAATAAACACAATTAAACCAAACAAAAAAGACACACTGTAAACATGTTTTCCATTCAGCCATGGTAGAAGCACAAAAACCGAAGTCAACAAAGACACAGCGCCCCGCTTCTGACACATGACGGCGCTTAGAGAACTGAACAAAACTGCTGTGCATACATGACAATCAAGAGACAGCCTGGTCAAGGCGTAAGGGTGCCTCAAAGGGCCACAATAGCACATGATTAAATATGCGGGGGACAACAAAAAACCCCCCACAGATATCTTTAATTGCATCGCAGTTAACATGTTAGCAATGACTGCCCTAATCTATACGTGTTTATAGTATTTTTTCATAGATGAAATCACACTCAGGTGTCTAATATTAGCCTGTGCTACAGTTGCGCATGTTAATTTGTGGTCAGTGGAGATGTGGGTTTCAAAGTGCAACCTTACAGTTACAGAAATGAGTCATTACTAAAGTCCCTGAATCAGAAACGTTACAACAAAATGTTTCACATTTTAAATAACTGACACTGCATGCATGATGACTGTTTGTGGACAGGAATAACTAGATTGCTGTAGAGATAAGCCAAGCCAGGACAAGTGGGCAAGTTGTGGAAAACAAACATGAAGTATGAAGACTGTATGAAGTTGTACTTTTTACCAAAAAGTTGTAAACTTAGACAGATAAGCCCAAATATCACACTTCTGCTGAGGAAAGCCCAGAAAAATTGAGTGTAGTAATAAATATCGATGTTGCAGCAGACCAGCCAACTTATGAAACTTTATCATACAAACTTATCACTGTAATATTGTAGACAGCAAGCAAAGTGAATGTGAAGATCAGGTCCTCTCAGTAAGAGACAGAACGACTCCAGAGATGTATAAAAAAGAGGAGCATTTGAATGACCTAGAGAGAAATATCTTTCTGAAGTGAATCTTGACTTCACAAACAGTTCAACCACAGTCAAGTAGACAGACTACAGATTTTTTTTTAATAGTTCTGGAAGTATGAATGCAGTCTCTGCCACCCACCATGTTGGTTCTCTACGCAGTGAGACAGGCTGTACTTTCACATGAACTTGAACCAGATGTGTGTGGGCATCTCTGCACCATCCATTTACACACACGTCCCTTTGATGTGATGAAGGAAGAAACTGAATACAAAGATAAAAAGAGAGCGAATACATAAAATATTGTATGTATTATTTCAGTTGTATGGTTGAAAAAAACTATATTTTTGCAAAAAAATTACACTCTTTTTGTGTTCCATTAACAAGCCACCATCAACGATATTGTTTTTTGTTGAATTAACAAAAAAGAAATGTGTTGAAATAACTCTTCTTATGTGTTTTTATCTTAAAGTTGCAGTTGGTCACTTCTGCTGACAAGTTGACAAGCTAATGTTAGCTGTAGCACGAGATTCGTTGGGAAGCAACTTCCCACAAGCCGTTGCCTCGCTTTTTATTGCGTTGCTCGATTTTATTGCGTTTGTTAACGCTTTCTCTTTGAAGTCCAGTTTGTCAAATTGCCGCGGGGTAAACTGATCCGCCTCAGCTCCAGCTTGAGCCGACAGACAGTGTTGCTCTGTTGTCGACAGAGGCAAGTCAGAGCGTAAGGCACGGACCGCTGATCAGCTCATACCGACGTCACCTGTCATTAAGAAGCGCAGTGACCGGCCAATCAGGACAGAGAGTACAGAGAGTGTCGCTGGTTGGGCAAATTGAATGGGAGCAAAAGGATTTTTACCAATCCTGTTAACAGAGGCATGAGAAAACACAAAGATCTCGTGATACTCTCAGACCATGTCACTTACTAATAGCTGTCTATGGATATTATGGTATTTTTTCCAAATGGAACACAAAAATGTTATTTAAGTTTTCCTCAAAGTTACCAACTGCATCTTTAAAGGCTCATGAATATATAATGTAGTTTGCATTGTTTATCTGACTTTTTTTTTTTTTTGTATTTTCAGTACCCCCATTTTCTGAAGAGGGATGCCAACAGGCTGCAGATTATGTTGCAGAGGAGGAAACGCTATAAGAATCGAACCATCCTGGGCTACAAAACTTTGGCTGTGGGAGTCATCAATATGGCTGAGGTGCTGTACAGAGCCCAAACTGGGCCAATACTTTAAATGATTTCTTTTCATGTTTCATGTTTCAGTCGAGCCATTTGATTTCTCCTGAGAAACATATCATTTTGCACGAGCTTGTGATGGAATTCTGCTCCTCTCTGACAGTGATTGACATGGCTATTAGTGTCTGTGTGTACCATGCCTTGGTTGCCAGAGAGAAGGGCCCTCCTGTGTTACACACCATTTCAGATGATTCATGCTCATCACACGTACTGCTGTGTGAGATTATGGGCCATCTGGAGGTGGCTACATATGCACTTTTCGAAACACAGCGTGTTCAGCTATGCTAGATAGAAAAAATGGACTAGAAGCTGATATTAGGTCCCATAATGATGCTTGTTTGATGTAGAGAAATCCATGCAGTGAGGAGCCACTGGGCAATTTTTATAACTCATAGTGGCTCTTCCTGCTTTGCTTACTGATGCCTCTTCTCAGTGTGAATATCACCCATTGAAACTGGCTGCTGGTAGCTGCAATTTGCAACATTGTGCAAAACAAATGTGTTCTGGTCTTTGAACAAAGCACAGTGGGAAATTTCTGATAGTAGGGGTAACACTTTACTTAAAGCATGCATCTTAAATGCATTATGAACCTACTTATAATGTGTTAAAATGTGCCTACAGGGCTATATAATCTGATAATGTCTTATAAGGGTGTTCATAATGTGTTATATATTCATAATGTGTTATCGTGCATTATAGAGACAGGCTTTATACAAAGTGTTAACATAATAGAGTTGTAATAGTCAATTACAGTAAAGAAAAGGTTGTAAACAAAGACTTCACATCGCAGATACATATCAGTTTAAATGCAGTGCATTATTATGGACTCAGCGAGGGATTGAGACATACTACAGAGACTGAGATATTGAAATATTATCACTCTCATTTGAAATGGAGAAACACAGGTAACATTTCCCCACTTTTAATTACAGCAGCTGATGCGCCCGCCCAGTAATGCTCAGCCACTCACTCTCCAGCAGTAGCCCCAGGACAGGAATTGACTGACATCTGAAAGCGAGACTAATGCATTATTGCATTTTAAAATACCACTCAGCTGCTGCACTGCTTTAGTTTCACTGTTTGCTGCAGTGAAAACAACACACAGACTTCTATGAATAAAGCTAGATTGGCCATTATTGGATCCTGTTGAGTTATTGTAGTTATCTGCTCTAGAGGAAACTCTCGTCTGCCCTCATGCTGGATCTATCGAGGCATTATGTGGGAGGAAGACACTTATTGGAATTTGCAAACAGGATTCAAGCACACCCCTGCCGGTGTTTGGGCAAAATGAGCCTACTCCCTGTATGGCCATTCATCAAGTGAAATATTAGCCCCTTTTACACAGAGATTGCGCAAAGGAGTCCCTTCTTTACACAGCCTTTGTTTTACAGTGAGGCAAACGATACCAGCACACGCTGCACCAGTGTTTGATTTTAATAGCATTTCGACGCTGTGGACCATAGAAAGGCATGACAAGCGTGACTGGTCACACAGTTTCCTCAGCGTCTAGTGTGACGTGATGTTAATGGCTTAATTTTTTTTCTTGAGACTTCTGTAAGGCTTTCGATTCAATAGAGCCTGAGTTCATTTTACAAACTTTGATGAATTTGTCTTTTGTAATTATTACTCTAAGGCTATTGAATCTCTTTACAAGAATAGTAACAGTTGTTCTAAAGTAATGGATGGTTGCACAGCTGGACAGCTTATTAAGTAAGCGTTAAAATAAGTGGCAGACCTTGTGTTGTCAGCAGAGTCCGATTTTGGCCTGACAGGCCGGTCACATGTGTGTTTGGCAGTGCTTTGTCAACAAAAAAAAGGCATTAAGTGGTGATAGCAATGATTTACCACGCCTGTTATGTCAGTTGATCTCGTTTTATGCTAGACAGGAAAGGAGCTCAGGGACCCCAGTGTCTCCCCAGATTGCAGACATATTTTCAGTTTCTGTTCTTCAAGTTAGCTGCAAACTGCTGCTACCTGTGTTTAAGGAAAGTACCCCTCGGACAGAGCTTAGAATGAAAGCTCATCCCTTCTCATTTGATTCAAAACAGTTTATACGAACCGTGTTACACCGTTTGATTGGATGATGTGAGCAAATTGTCTCGGCTCATTTAGGCAGTCACAATGGGAAAGCAGCGTTGTGCTAATGAAGATTTATTTCAAGATAGCATAGCTGTCAGTTTGTAATCAGTCTGTAAATCTCTGCGAGCGTAAAGCAGTGTAATAGAAGCCAATTCAATCTCTGTTGGATCAGTCTCTGTTGGATCAGTACTGGCTGAGCAAAGAGAGAGATGAAATTCTTCCATCCTGCGTGTCTGTTGAACAAATGTTATTTGTTCCATGCTGCTTTAACATGACTCTACAGTGTGATTGATAGAAGCAGGAATTGTACAAGACATGAAAGCATCTCAGCTAAAGAGGACTTGATGTTAGAGCAGATGATATTTATGCACATGTTCTGTGTTTTATTTATTCAGGAGATCATTATCAGGAGCATAGCAGGCGAGGGATAAAATTAAACTTAAGTTCTGTGTCTACATTTTTTTAATTGGGTGAATCTAAAAAAAAAAAAAATCAGCGTCAGACCTTTTAAGTTAATCTTCCTGTGTTCAGGTGATGCAACACCCGACAGACGGAGGACAGATTCTTGGTCTCCATAGCAACGTGAAAGAGGCACCAGTGCGTGTGGCAGAGATCAGCGTGTTCTCTCTGTCCAGCCAACCCATCGACCACGAGGACGGTAGCGGGCAGGCTGGCCGCAAGACCAAAACCTCAGGTGGGCACAGCCATCTCCTGTCTCCCTACGTGCGTCTGTTAGACAGTCCTACCCATGCTGCCCGGCAAAATCCTGTGTGTAATTTTAGCTGTCACCGTGTAGCCAGCTCTCCCTGGCCAGGCCTCTCTTTTTCTTCCTTCCACATGGTTCCTATTTCCCAACCTGAGGAGGGAATAAAGTCTGTTAATCCCAAGACAACCTATGGTCAGGGATATGTTATTCTCTTCAGCTATGGTTGTAATGTTGATTTGAGAGTTTAACAGATTTAGGGCCTATTACCTTTCACTGTTCTAATTCTGGAAGGAAAAAAAAATACCAGGCCAGTCTTGGTCTCCACGCCTCCATCGTGATATACCGATCCCAGGCTGTTCTGGATGTTATTAAGGAGGCCGCTCAAACATAACAGATGAGCTCATACTCTGCGTATTAAACCAGTGTCACTCAGAGGGAAGAAGAGATGTTTATCTTTCTTCTCTTTCCAGTGATCCTTTCTAACATCCACCCCATCTAAGGACCCAGAACAGGATGTTCAGGCAAAAGGAAGTCCGAATAAGCTGTTAAAAAAAAAAAAAAGATCACCTGATCTGTCCTTAGCTGTCAGACATGCAGTGAAATGTGCCTCTTCAGGAATGTGCCTGCTCAAACCAATAAAATCTGCCATTAAAATAAAAGAACGATAGTAAAATGTCATTAAAACTTAATCATAATGTGAGACATGGATCACTTAAGAGCTCCGCAGTCTTATTTGCATATAATAAGAGTTTCATCACATTTCAGCGAGCAGATTCAACATTTAATTATGTGCACAGAAAATCATTTTGAGTTAGCATACATTTTGCTCATTATTCTGCCAAGTAGTCATAATCTTCATTTCTGATAGACTATGTGAAATGGGAGAGGAAAATTAGTCAACTTTATCCGCACAAGACAGAAAATTATCTCTGGGAGCCCTCTGATGTTTGAGAAAATACACAATATACTCTTAGCATCATTTACATTACAAAAGAATGACAGTGCCTTCCAGAGGAAATTCTCTTTGTTCATATTTTAAAAAGATGTGTCTGTTAGAAACTGGTACATTTGAGTCTGCACAGACACAATGCTGCCTAATAAAATGTCAGAGATGGTTTCCTCTAATTTGATGTTTTTCTCTGTGTGTTTGTGTGCCTGCCTACCTCAGACCGCTCCCCAGACATGGATAACTATTCTGAGGAGGACGATGACAGCTACTCGTCAGAGCAGGAAGCCAGTGATGATGCAGTTCATGGCCAGGTCAGTGCCAGAGAATCTTCAGCGGCAGATGAATCTGCAGCACCCAGTGAAATTAAATACATACAGGAAATTCATGAATAAAAATTTGCTAGAGCTAAATGAAATAAGAGTCTGCTTGTTATGCTGAATATGCTGTCGCATAGTTACATACACCAGTAATTATGGATTCATACATGAGGAAAGGATGTCAGTAGTAGATTTAATAAGAAGCAGATTTCAGATTCTTTTTTTATACAATAAATTATTTGCTATATTTAGCTTTATTGTATGCATGTAGAAAATTAGAGGCACTTAAATGTAGAGATTTCAGATATTTCATCCATCGTATGTTTTTCAGGATCTTTATGACGAAGACGACGAGGTCAGGAAGCCCAAGAAACCCCGGAGGAAAATGATCCGAACCACCTCCATGACCAGAGTTAGTTGCCTCCTTTTCCACCACATGGAGCTTTATGCCCGCCAATCATTGACTAGGAGAATAACTCAAGCCCCGTGTTTGCTGCTGTGCAAGCTTTTAAAGGAAAGCACACAGCCATGTTCCATTTGTTCAAGCCATTAGGACAATGTGGATCAGCATGTAAATGAACGCTGTGGGCTCACTGGACTGATTCTAATGGTCTTTACATAGAGTCGCTGTGAATGAGTAATCCGGCGGACAGTCAGTGGGAGAAGTGATAAGCCCGAGCCTGGCTGTCATGCATATTTAATCATGACAGTTATTTCCTTTCGAAGGGGTGCTTTGACTCATGATTGTGTGTGTTTTGTTTTTTTTTCTGTTACAGCAACCTAACTTTAAGCAGAAGTTTGTGGCTCTGCTGAAGAGGTTCAAGGTAACAGATGAGGTGAGTGTGAAAAGAATAATTGCCTTTTGTTTTGATTGACGCCCTTGATAACGTGGTCAGCGTCAAAGCAAACAATGTGGTGAATTTAGTTCACCCGCCTGGAGTTTCTCAGTCCTTCTGTTTTGAGGCGTTATCAAGTCAGCTGTGAACATATCACTTATTAAATTACCCTCTGGGCAGGAAAAATAATCTCGCTCTCGACTGTCCGAGCAGCATATTGCTACATCACTGCTAATGTGCTTTTGACTGAAGGAATATCGCCTGCAAACAAATCACTGCCACAACAGAGGTACAAGCATCATTATGGTGCAAGGCTGCATTATCTCTGTGCTCATGGATGTATGATTCCAACATTTCCATTAGCAGCCCTTTGTAGGCACAATCCATTAACGACCTTATTCTCTACCACTTAATCTAATGATGACTGTGGGCTTACATGCTTGTCCTATTTAGGTTTGTGTTTTTCTTCTCTCAAGTCCTTTTGAATTTCTGTGGAATCTACGTAATCGCCTGCAATCAGGTCATCAGCAGGTTGCCGACCATTTTTGTGAGCAACAACCCCTCGATGTCCATTTGTACTTAATCTGTTTTACACCATTATAGCGATCGTAATTACCACTGAACTGTGAAATTTATAGGAGTAATCAAGAAATCTGTTGCCTTGTTTCTCCTCTTTCTTTCTTATATTAGAAACTGTCCAGATATTAGATCATCAGAGGTGTATGAAAGATTAGGCTCTGTTTTTAACAATGCAAGTTTTTAGACCAGCTGAGGACTTGCTCTTCCTGTTTACTCATGGCTTTTTGTTTATACGTAACTTGTTAAATGCAACCGAGAGACTTGTGTGAGCAGTTTAACCCAGTGATGCTTACAAGAGCCGTCAGGCCATCTGAGTTGTGCTTTGCTGGAAGGTTCTGGAAGCTCCAGGTGGCCTGATGATCTTTTATCACATTCCCCGTCTCTAATCCCTTCCTTGTGGCTGGGCAGTGTGCAGGGCCACAGCTCTATAAATACATTGCCAGGAGGAGAAGAGGGGACAGACTGTGTTTATCTGCTCGCTGCCAGCTTCTGCACTTATGGAGTGGCATTAATCACCTGATTAGTCCAAGAGCCTTGCCTGTGTGCAGCTCCTATGATATACATCCCCACTGTGCAGCTGGCAGATCAAGGCTCAGCACCTTAGCTCTCCTCTAGCACTCACTTACCTTTTAATTGGCCTGCTTAGGACCAAGGCAGGGATGTATTTATAGCATGGATTATTTCATTTCGTAGCCTTCAGTCTTCTGCTTCATCCTGTGAGCTTCATCAGCCCTGCTGTGAAAGTGATTAGCTAATGGACGGCACCAGTCACTCCCCACACTTACTTACTCCGTGGCTGTAATTATAAAACCCTAGATTACAGTGTACTGGTGTGTTGATGATGTGTCTATCCTGCGCCGCAGGTCCTGGACTCTGACCCAGTCGACCAGACACAGGAGGTGGAGGAGGATCTGGACTTACTCTACGACAGTCTGGAGGTGTACAACCAGAGCGACAGTGGGCCAGAGATGGAGGACAACGAGAGTGTCCTGAGCACGCCCAAGCCCAAACTTAAGTACGTCTGTGCATTTGTAGATATTACATTATTTCACTTAATTGAGCATTTTGCCAAAGTTGTTTCCTTCTAATTCAAACTTTTGTTCCTGCTTTCAGGCCGTTTTTTGAAGGGATGTCTCACTCCAGCTCCCAGACGGAAATCGGAAGCATACACAGTCAAAAAAGCCAGCAGAGAGAGCTGTCATGTCCTGTAAGTTGATCACCAGTCACTCTATCAACAAACCCATCTGACGCCTTTCAGCCGCACTGTTTACCCGTAAAGTTCTGCCTGTCAGTTGCTGGAGAGTTTCTTTTTGTGAACAGTGTTACGTAAAGGAATTGCCCCTGGGCACTGTTGAAATGTCTGGCAGTCCTCTGTGCTTATTGTGGTTCAGGGATTCCCAGAGACCATGACACTACAGGCAAGTTATTCTGAGCGCGAGTGCAATGCAGCCCACCAGCGCCCACCCCGGCAGGATCGGATGGGGGCCTGCAGTCCTTACCCTCTTCACCCCTACAACCCCCGCAGTATTTATAGGGAACGACACCAAATGACCCTGCTCCACCAATAACACACACACATACATACACACACACAAATATGCTCCCTTGCTCAGAGAGAAGATTGGATGGAGCAATTTCTGAGCTCCTACTTAGAGATTTATGGCCCATTGGAAACAACAAGGACAGAGAAAAAGAGGGAGAGACATGTCGAGTTGATGGCGAGAGAGGGAGTGCTGTTTATAAATATCTGGGAATCCATTTTAGCCTGTAATAAAACCGCCCAGGGCATTTTAGACTGCTAAAGCCTCCATTTTGCTCAATAAATGTCTCCAGTCGAACTTCATAAACACGTCTTACAGGCAAAATGGAAAGTCTTTGATCTAATATTGAAATAAATGAAACTCAGTGTTGTAAAGAGCACTTAAACACTATTAGTAGAGCATACTTGAGCACTCAACTGTCAACTATTCTTTTGGGATTTATATATCAGGGTCGGGTGCAGTGAAACGTACAGAAGGTTTAAAGGTATTTATACTTGCCAGCCCAGCCTTGCCTGGAGCCATCGGTGTGAAATTGGTCAGTTATACATTTTACAAGTGGTCAGTCTTGACCTAAGCAGAGGGGTCATAGCACTCCCATTTGGAGCTGTGAGATTTTGTGATTTATATTTATGGTTAAAATGCTCTAATGTGTGTGTCCGTGTGTGTGTTTGCCCTGCAGAGTGGAGACTTTCTGACGGTGGATAGATGTAAAGTGCAAGGGGCTCGCTATCAAGATGACAGCATCGCAGATACAGCTGTCGGGGTATGTTTTTGGAACAACAGTCGTTGTACTTGACTTTTTTCTTTTTTTTTTCTTAAACTAAATCCCCCTCGGGCATCTCTTCCTCAGATTTTTTTTTTCCAAACCCTGCTCTCTTCACTTGAGTGCCCTCTCCTCCCATGGGTTTTAGTTATTTTCCAAGAAAAAGCAAAGAGGGAGGGAGTATGCAAGGGCAAGCAAACCAAACCAAACAGAACAGCGCAGTCATTTATTATGGATCAGCAAAGCGGATGAGGCAGCTCCATGTTGGATAGATTCTGACTGATAAAGATCGAAAGGGAGTGTTTGTTTCTTTGTGCTGTCGGGGCAGTCTAACCTTGTTCGTGTGATCCTGTCTCCCCCTCTGAGTGCCGGGCAGGCGGCTCGGCACCCGACTTCAATAACTCACTTCAAATGGAATATCTAAACTGCGGGAACAGTGTTTCCTCCGCCACCTGCCAAGAGACTGTGACTTTTTATCTTGTCTGTCATGGTGGGCTTGCATCATTATCTCCAACCACAACGGCTCAATTATTCACCAGGCCATTGCCTTTCTACCTCCCTCCTCGCCTCAACTCCTTCAGCTTTCTTTCTTAAAATGCGGGCTGCAGATCGGGGACACAAAAAAATAAATACAGGGTGTACCTGAAGACCAGGAGAAACCGGTGTAGCTTAATGGGACATGACGGTGCTTGTGTTGTATTGTAAACATCAGTATTGTACTCGTACGGCCCTCTTGGCTCATCTTTGCTCCCCCCCTTTTGGTTCAGGAGCCAGAGCCTGACGACAGCGGGCCAGGGCCGGGGGAGGTGAGCAGCTGGGATTATAACACTGAACGGATGACTAGCACTGTTGGCAAGCTCTGCAAGACAGAGTCCCAAAACCACATGTCTCCCAGGTAAACTGCAGATCACTACATCTGGAAACATGCGCACAATGTAGTGTTATGTCATCATGTATGCAGTATGCACTCAAGTTACGTAAGATTTTCTCTGTCTCAATGTGTCTTCTTGAAAAAGGTGTGTCCTCAACAGCTTTTTATCAGCTTCTGAGTCCATTTGTTTAGGTTCCTTGCGGCCTGTTATGTACTTTGAGCCCCTTGTGTTTTGTTCTTTTCTCAGTAAAGTGGAGAACAGGCTGCAGAGGCGTCCTCGCAGCACCTCCATGAAAGACAGACAGAACTCCAAGGCCCAGAGCGACAGGACCAGCAGCATGGAGAGCGAGTGCTCCCCAGACTCCCGACTCATAGCACAGGTAATCGCCTCACAGATGTCACATCAAGCCGCGGATTTGCTGTTACGTTTGTGGAAATGTACTGGCTTGCGTATGTCTCTGACTTTCCACTTCTCACTTGTTTTAAAGGTTCCCAGGAAGTCTGTGTATGACCAGCTGAATCAGATCCTCATCTCTGACGAACGCCTACCAGAGAGCATCATCCTCATCAACACCATGGAGTGGCAAGGACAGGTGTGTGTTTTTCTATAACACTTCAGTCATACTTACCTTCATTTTTTCACATTAACAGAAGAAACGCTCGGGTAATGCAGAATAGTGCTTACTGTCTAGATGCTTAAAGGATTTTGTGGCATTATTGCAAAAAGACTAATACAAAAAAAAGATATTGTACCCCAGTAGCATGTTTTTCCTGATTTCTCTCCGACCCCACCTCTAGTTTATCCATCAGCTCATTGTGTCCCTCTCATTTGTGTTTCCGTGCAGTATGTAGCCGAGTTGCTCCATGAACAGGCCCAGCCCATTGTGTCCACCTGCTCTGCTGCTGATGTTCAGGCCGCCTTCAACACCATTGTTACTCGCATCCAGAGATTGTGAGTCGCATACATACATACACATATTTTTTTAAGCAGCCCTCGCCAATCTGTGCATGTTTGTGGTGGCTCACTGCCAGAGAACTCCCGAGCACCGTCGCTCACGCTGCTGAAGTGCTTTCTGTCCATGAACCCATTGTAGCAGAATGTGCCCGTTTTCTTATGAAAAGCTCAAGTTCAGCCATGTTCTCTCTTTGTTGGATCCATCATCTCAGGATGTCATGTCAGTGGGAGACGAGGCCGTTCTGTTAAAGCTGTTTTCTCTTTGATCCAGCAGAGCTGCAGCTTTTTCACGCTTTACACACCTGCTCCTCAGTCAGCCTGTTTACTCCAGCCGTGTCCGTGTCATGAAGAACCTTGCACATCTCTGACTTTAACATGCTAGCTCAGTGCTGTGGCTTCTTCACTGGCTGCTAGGTTTTTCCTCAAATCCTGTCACTCAGAACTTAAACATATTAGGGTTCTCTTTTGCTATTGTGCATCTTAACTGATGAACATTTGATGTTTCTAATCATGAAGCATTATGGTACAAAATCATTGAGACGGTACTTAAAGTGATTAAGATATCTTATAGCACATACTTAGTTGTAAGACCTAAACCTTGAATAATTTCCATGTTTTAAAAAGTGTCTGAAATGAGCTGTTAATCAACCTGCGAAACTGAGCTAATTTCAGTCTATTTAACATCTTCAGTTTCATTTTAAAGACTGTCATAGCAGGATTAGGATCTAAAAGCTGTGGTTTTATTTGATTTAACTTGAAAGACTTGCACGTACTTGCAAGTTTGTGGTATTGCAAATCATAACGTGACATAATCTTGCTCCTAAAATAATGTAAGAGCAATTGTACACCATAAAAAACTCTGTTGAGAGAGAAATGTTTTCTCTGACAGCCAAACATTCTAGCACGCCCTCTCCACCCCGCGTCTTCTCTCTCTCATAATGACTCTTTCCTTCTCTCCCTGCAGCTGTAACTGCAATGCACAGACGCCACCGACGATGAAGGTGGCGGTGGCTGGTGACCAGAGTTACCTCAGCACCATCCTGAGGTTCTTTGTGGAGCAGCTGGCCAACAAAACGCCCGACTGGCTCAGCTACATACGCTTCCTGGTTATCCCCATAGGTAGGTCATCCAGAGTTGTTACTTTCTTGTCTTAAATGCAGAACACTTAACACTGTTTGATGAATAAAGTTTTCCTCCGCGCTCCTGCGCAGGTTCTCATCCTCTGGCGAAGTATGTGGCCTCCTTCGACAGCAGGTTCAACAGCATCTTTATGGACACGGCATGGAGGGAGCTGTTCTGCAGGACGGAACGGCCCGCCTCAGGTACGATGCATGGCTCTGGTGTCTGGCTGCAAAGCAAGTCTGCGTGTCTAATGTTCAGCCGACTTGAAAGGGAAAGAAATTGGGTCAGCATGGGTCAGGGGCTGATGGATTGGAAGAGGAGATTTCAACCAATTGCAAAAGACAGCTGCAGTCTGCTTTAGTGCTGCGAATCACTCAACAATATGGCACTATTACTGCCTGTAAACTAAGAAGACCTGAGGCCGTCAGAAGTCTGACTCAGATATTTTTCCTCTCA
>JAPZDX010000003.1:7113197-7127631 GCA_029783625.1 Naso annulatus | reverse complement strand
GCAATTTTAGTAAAACTGAGTCATATTTTATGGAGAAAATCTCCTCTGGTTTTCCCTCTGATGTCCTACGACTGCTCAGCCTCAACTCTGTGATTCACGGAGGTTCCTGAAAGTAACAGACCAAAGCTGTAGCTAAGCAGCACTGGGTAATGTTGGTGTTTTGTCTGGCTATTAGTGGTTTGGCTCACCGGCAGATGGGGCGGACACCAGAACTAGAGTCAAGTCAGTGGGCAGTGTGACTGAACTCAACAGCCTCTACTAACTTAATGACAGAGACAGTGAAGAGGACACTGATGGAGGAAAAGAGACAGTGAGCGAGCAGGAGGAGTTACGTCAGACTGGGGTGTAGTCGTTGGAGACAGTTATGCTAAATAAAAGGCTGCAGACAGACACAAAACTGGAGTTGTTGCTGTTATAAATAGTAAAGTAAAAAATAGTAAAAATAGTAATTAGCTCCTTGCTACATTACATGACGTGTTTTTTTACTAAAATTGCTGTTTTGTGCAGCGTTTTCAACAATGTGGGCTGCGGCTCAAGGGGGAAAAGTCACATATCATTGTTTTAATGTTATAAAAAGATAAAAAGCTGCGACTGTGTTGCCAGATGGAAATTAAATCTCTGATTCTCTCCGCTCTAATATAATCCTATAAGTATCAAGCTTGCAAGCAGATATTATCTCACACGTTTGCTCTGAGGTAATTGAGACGATGCGTGACATTCTACATTTCTGTTTTGTTCCGGGTACATATCTGATATGGATGATTCCCAAGTTGTCCTCCACGATTCTCGTTGACTGTAGATCTGAGTGGCAGGTTTGTTTTTAATCTCAGCAGGAGGAGAAGGACCGAGAGACACCGAAGGACTCGCTGGATGACCTCTTCCCCAATGATGAGGAGGAGCATGGCCAAGGAAGTAAGAGCAACAGCATCCAACAAATCAGCATGACAGCATGATTCTACTCACCCGTTAGACTGTAAAGCATGACGACATACCTTTTCTGTGATAGAGAAAAAATGATATCAGCAGCACGAAAGCAGCAGAGAGAGATGACTGCGTGAAGAGTGACATTGTCATCACATTTTGTAATTACCCAAAACAGGAATAACACAGAAGTTATTGACTATCAACTCAATTTAGAGCTGTATGACTCATCTTCTGCTCAGGCCCCCTTCTATGCGTTTATTCAAAAGCTTTGCTGTATGTAATCAAGAAAAATAAAATTACTTAATTAAAATAGTAAAACAGTTGTCACCATTAGAAACATATTTTGTTATGATCAAATCAATGACACTATTACATAGTGAGGGTTGTTTGTCCTAATAAAAGTATAAATAATGTTAAAAGAACCCTATAAAATCTGGATTGATTCTCTGGTCTCACAGAAAATTGACGTGACTATCAGTGTGTATCACCAGCACACTGGTGGAGATTAAGTTGTGTCATGCCATTAAACACTAATTGAATTATCCTCATAATGTAATCATTCCCTGAGACCACAGTCTTGTCTGGAAACTGATGTTGTTAGTTCTGTAATCAGCCCAGAGTTTGTTTGTTTTTTTCCTTACATCCAAACTGACCTTTGTGCGTCACACGTGGCCTCTGTGACTCCACAGTGCAGCACCAACACAACAGTGCGGCCGTGGCTGCAGCCCAGCAGGGAGGCTACGAGATCCCAGCCCGTCTGAGGACCCTGCACAACCTGGTGATCCAGTACGCCTCCCAGGGCAGGTACGAGGTGGCCGTCCCCCTCTGCAAGCAGGCTTTGGAGGACCTGGAGAAGACCTCTGGACATGACCACCCAGACGTGGCCACCATGCTTAACATCCTGGCCTTGGTCTATAGGTCAGAAATGTCTCCATATGGAACCTCTAGCTTGCACAATTAAACTTATGTCATGTTAATTCTTTGTGCGCAAATGTTGACAAATAACAACAAACATTCAGTCTTCTCACGTTGTCTGTCCCTATCACTCGTGCAGGGATCAGAACAAATACAAAGAGGCCGCTCACCTGCTCAACGATGCTCTGTCCATCCGGGAGAAAACCCTTGGAAAAGACCATCCTGCTGTAAGATCCCACCGTTGTCATGGCAACCATGTCTTTATGTGGACACTTCTATGTTTAGATTGATCAATTTAGTCATCTTGTGTTAGTTCATAATCACTTGAGGACTCTGAAGAGGGATAGAATTACAGCCCACTGTACTGTTACCGCCTCAGTCAGTGTGTTTGTATGGATTTTTCCCCCACTCTTAAACTATAGACTGTCGACCGGCTTCAAAGTAATCAATCACAATTTCTCAGTGTCTGCAAATACATCTGGCATGAACCAACCAATGGCAAAACATTATAATAAACAATACTTTTAACTGCCTTGGTGAACAGTTTTGTAAGAATTGACTTACACTGTGACTCCAAAATACATTTTAAAGCCCAAAGGAAGCCATTAAAGCACATTCTGCTCCCTGCAGCTCTGTGGGCTTTGCAGTTTGCCGCACATTGTTACTTTTGTCACTCAGACTGATCCCCGACACAGAATAATGAATCACAAAAGGCAGGTCACTACCAGACTGTGTAATCCAGGTGATTTGAGCTTTTTTAAAGTGACTGCTTGATAGAACAGTGTACATTTTCATGACTGATTGATCCCAAGTAAAATGAGTTCTGACATTGTGAAGGTACGCTGCCAGTAGCAAAGCAAACCAGAGGGAAAAAAAAGCACCTCATTTATATTTTCTGTCTTACTGCCTAGGTTGCAGCAACACTGAACAACTTGGCTGTGCTGTATGGAAAGAGGGGGAAGTACAAGGAAGCTGAACCTCTGTGCAAGAGGGCTCTGGAGATCAGAGAAAAGGTAAGCCCTGTCTCTGGGTCGGGCCTTCAGAGCCGTCCACAGCGCCGCTCTCAAGAATTCATCTCCATTCTAAATTAGCTCATTGTAATAAGTTAATTAGCTATGATAATATTTTCCAAATGTCAGTTGGAGCTACTGAAACAGCGGTGAGTCTAAATAGGGAAAACGATTTTCTTAAATTGCCTATGAAGTTTCCGCTGTGTGCTGATCCTGTGTCGGAGGGGAATTAGAGTTTAATTGAGCGCACAGCTAAAAATACATAGCAGGCGTTAGAGAGCGAGCAGGAGGTAGACCAGAGACATGACAAAGCTACAGAGCTCACTTGGATACAATGAGTCTTTCTCTGCCTGAAAGCTCTGTTCTGTACCCTCTCTATTGATCAGCCAGCCTTTTATTAGATCTCCTGAGTGCCTGCAGCAGGCAGATGTGAAAACAGCAAGAGGTACAGAAGAAGAGGAAATACACAGAGGAAGCCAGAGGCACTGAGGCTGAGACGCAAACTGAGATGTTACCACAAAACATTTGCTTCTTGATTTCAATCAGGTCTTGGGGAAAGATCACCCAGATGTGGCCAAGCAGCTGAACAACCTGGCCCTGCTTTGCCAGAATCAGGGCAAGTACGAGGAGGTGGAATATTATTACTGTCGTGCCCTGGAGATCTATGAGTGCAGGCTGGGCCCAGATGATCCCAATGTGGCCAAAACCAAAAACAACCTGGTAAGACACGAGTTACCACTACCACACAAGCTTTTATTCTTGTTCTTTTTTCCCCCCTTTTTTCATTTCAGACCCTTTAGTGCACTATTTATTTCTGCATGATTCATAGTCCCCCCACTGATCCCCCTGTAAAAGAACCAAGGTAAAAACAGGCAAAGTGTAGTTTTATTATGAACAGAGTCACTCATTTGTTCTGTGAGCCTGAGCTTGGTTTCTGTGGGGGTGTTGTACATGTAAACTCTAAGTGCTTTCTGCCTTCAATGCTTCAGCTTAAAATGTCCTTCAGCTGTCTTGTATTCTACTGATGTTGTTCAGGTTTGAACAAAAAAGGGCTTTTAGAAAAACTAAAGTTATGAAAGGCAGCTGAATATAAAGTCTGTCTGCTCTTTCAGTGCAAGTGTCCTCACCCTCGGCAGCTTTGTTTCAGCTGACGCTTACTACCCGAGGATTGGGGGTGGCCTAGTGGGAGGGGTTAACTCTTACCTTACTGAATGATCCTAAAATTTTTACTTGAATATTATAGGAACACTACAAACAGCAGAACAAAAGGTCCAATTCTGCTACTTCAGCACCTTGGACAGCGCCGTGGATTTATCAATACAGTTTTGCTGTCTACACTAGATGATTATCAGTTCTTAACCGATTTTTTAAAACCTAGGAGAGCACAGACATGAGGACAGTTTCAACCAATTTTTTTAACATGATAATCCTCCGGATGCACACACTGGATGATTCCTCCACACACCTGCCGTATGTAGTAAGGATTTCACGGTGGCAATTCCTCAGACACATGATCTCACAAAAATAACAATAATAAAAATAAAGTAACAGCTGATGCTGAAAGTCGCCGCTACTTTGTTAGCATTAGCCCGTTCATTTACCTGTTACATCCAACACCGCCACAGTTCCTGCCCACGCCTTTTCCTTGTCGGCCCTGTTGCTGGAAGTCTTGCATGAGTCGGCACACGCGTAGTTGCCATACTTCCACAAGCTGGTCTTCATTTTCAATATTCCACTCAGCTCGGGGCACAGTTTTGTTTATGTTCAGTGCCACTGCGACTGTAAAAGCACGCAACATCCGGTTGCTGACGCTTCCGGGTCTGCTCACTCTAATTGGCTACTGTGGGTATTCAAGGCTGACCTGGAATCATAAATATTAAACATGTTTGGTATTCACGATTCAAGACTGGGGAGGTTCTGACGTGATGGGGAGCAGTAAATTAATCGCATTGACCCCAACACACTTCAGGAGTATTTGGACGTATACTGTTATCATTTGTGACCAAACTGCAGATCAGGCCACGCCCCCCTGGTCATTTGGGGACAGGAATCTGGCCTGAAATTGTCTAGTGTGCACCAGCTTTAGGAAACTGAGCCAGTTGTGGGATCCAGAAATTCTAAGTTGCTCAAACTTCAGTAAGACAGAGAAAGGCTGAGTCTGGCAGAACTGTAAACCAAGCAAACCCTCTGCCTCTGCACTCTCTCTGCCACCAGAGGCTGAGGAGGAGAAATTACAGGTTAAAAAGAGCGATGATTTTGGTCATTTTACAAACAAGAAGGATGGCATCCGCTCTCAAATTGCCTACTGCTTGTGGAGTACCAACACCAGTAGTCTTTTGTTTGCTTCTCTCCTCTCTCACTAATGATGGAGAGGCACAGGGGAAACAGCAGGAGAGGCTCTGTGCTGCTGTATCATTTTTCATGAGTCATGTACGCAGGAGAAATCTGCACCCCGGCTGCTCCTGCTCTCTCAGGAGGCACATTGTGAGTCAACAGCCTCATTTGATCAAACACTGAAATGTGCTTCCACTTCTCTTTCTTCTTCAGGCATCCTGCTTTCTCAAACAGGGGAAATACAAGGAGGCTGAAGTTCTGTACAAAGAAATTCTGACTCGCGCTCATGAGAAGGAGTTTGGATCTGTTGATGGTAAGGCCTCATCGTAGATGTTGTGCAGAATATGACAGCACACGTTTGACAGTCAGTTTCTGTATTTCTGTGGTGGAGGTTCTTCTTTCAGTCAGCCTAAAAACACAATAAATAGATGCCTAATTATCATATGAAAGATGGTTGTGGTTTACACAGCTAATTGATTTATTTGTTGTTGTTTTGAACTTTCCTCCACTGTTGTCTTATCTTCCATCACCTGTTGGAACAACCAGCAAGCAGGCTCAGTGATGGACAGATGCTTAAAAAATGGACCATGTTCTAAGCCAGATGCCAACCTTCACCATTCAGAGGACTTAACAAATCTTAAAATATTTGAGGAAATAATGAGTTTTCTTGTCTGAAAGATGAACTATTGCACCTTTTTTCTTTTTAAGTGTAAGCTAAACTTTCTGCTGGCTTTCCCCCAGAGATTAGATGACTGCTGCGAAAAAGGAATGAAAGGGACTTGGCACTGCTCCGACTCTTTGAGTGGCGGCAAAAGCAACTTAAATATTTCTCGAAGGTTTATTTTTCATGTGACACTTGACAATAGTGCTCCAATTAAAAATAAGAAAATAAAAAAATCTGTTGGTGGGCTGAAGGTAAAGCAGTAGGCACCAACAGTTTGTCTCTTGGAGTTAGAAGAACGAAAAAACAATAAGTTTATATTTTCAGCTGTGTCAAATTGTCTTACGTATCTTTTAATATTAGAGAGTTAGAGATTTTAAATGTGTTTCAGAGGCGTATTTAATGAAATTAAAGGATGAATACTTAAAGCAACTATGAAGAACTTTCATTTTGTGTTGATTGTGGCGGTCCCTGTGGTCAAAGGCAGATTTTATGTTGTCAAGATCCTGATCTGGATAGCATGTGCATGTTTCAGAATCTAGTGAAAGAGAGACACAACATCATTTTAAATGTGATTTTTCTTTTTTAAACACTGCGTTTTGCAGGATGCATATCAATGACATAATGCACTGGATCCATTTGGGGCTATGTAAGGTTGCCAACTAATATGATCATAGCTGAAAAGACAACAACTTTATTTTTGCAACAGTGTGTCAGGGTTGTAGCAACAGTATCAACAATGACCAACACAGACTGTCATGCTGAAATTCTCTAAAGGAAAATCTTCCTTTTTACCAGAGAAAAAAAAACTTACTTCCAAATTTTTCTTAGGAAAAATATAAACAAAGAATCTTCTGCTTTGTGTACCTTAATCATTTTATCTGATCCAACCAGGCATTGGTATTAAGAATAACTGTACAGAATTTGCTTATGTAAGTCATGTAGAGACATCGGTACAATGTCGAAACTGTTTCATAACAAGTTAAATGTTCCTCTTAGTGCTTTTAATAATGGTCACATTATTAGACAGTTAGGTAATTGTCTGAAAATTGCTTGTGTGCTGATATTTATACTATAATTATATTGAGCATTACCATGTTCACCTTGCCTCTGTTACAATGAAACAACTTAATGCATTTGTGGTGTTTTGTGTGTTCAAATACATACTGCTAATCCTTTCCACATTTATTTTTAGGAAGAATTGCAAAAATTTAAACGGAAGATTAAATTCTAGACAAACATGTTGCTGTCTGTTTCTGTACTTTCAGTGTTGCTGCAGAAGCTCAGGAACATTTCTCATCTGAATCAATATACACACTAACAACTGGCTCAACATGTAGCTAGTGCTATTTTTATTCATACTCCTGGTCAGAACAGACTGTTGTTCACCTTTTCACGTTCTGAGGTGTCCAGCTGAACACATAAAGACCATTTAAAACACATACGCAGATATTGTGACTGACTAATAAACAGACTGTAACACCGGGGGGCTGATTTCATTGTTCTAATCAGTGGGTTAATATGGCAGGTTCAGCCTGCAGCATGAATAGTTTATGATGGGTTCAATAAAACACCCTCAGGTCAACCAGTTCATCTGGTTTTCCAGTCCTGTTGTACTGTGTGTAGACCACCTCTCCTGTCTGTCTGTCTGTCTGCAGCTGAAAACAAGCCCATCTGGATGCATGCAGAGGAAAGAGAGGAGATGAGCAAGGTGAGGGTAATCAACCTCATGTCAGTCTGTAAAAAGCAGAGCACATATTGAAAACAGCGCAAATTGATGCAAATTAGAATCCTTTATTGAAGGCACTGTCCTTCACACACAATACATTATATAAGCCTAAGTAGGCGTGTGATTGTTTTATGTAAACACAAGGGAAAATGCTGCTGATCCAGTTCCAAAAACCACTCCCATTCACACTCTTTGCTTCCACTCTCTCCCTTTTTTACTTCCAGGGCAAGCACAGAGACAACACTCCATACGGAGAGTATGGAGGCTGGTACAAGGCCTGCAAAGTCAACAGGTGAGGCAGAGTGTAATGAACATGTTTTGCAACTTGGTCATAAATTTAAAAAATGAGTCACCTCACATTTATTGTTTTACGAATGCATTAAATCGGTGAGTTGTCTGAAAACATTTGCAGTTTTTTGCATTCTTAATTAGACTAAATCAGCATTAGTTTCGAAATCCTTTCCTCAGGCCTCCTGGCGTTTTAGTAATATCATGCTTTGGAGCAAAAAACACATTAATGTGCTCAGAACAATTTGAAATGAGCCGTCGGTGTCCCTGCCTCTCTGTCCAGCCCTACAGTGAACACCACCCTGAGAAACCTGGGGGCCCTGTACCGCCGACAGGGCAAGCTAGAGGCTGCTGAGACCCTGGAAGAGTGCGCTGTGAGGTCTCGCAAGCAGGTCAGCAGCATTTCCTGTTCCAAACATGTCCATTTCTGCGTGCAGATAACTTATCAGTTCCTGTTTTTGTAAATTCTTAAATCCGTTCCCCGTGTTAGAACAGCATATCTCATGGTATTTCTTTCCCTCTCTCTGCATTGCTATGGATCCAGAGCAACACAGTAAGTGCTTTGTCTCTAACTGATAGCCCCCATAGAGCCTCCACCTCTCTCCCCTAACATCACTTCCATCTCAGTCATTTAAATTGTTCCCCCGTGTCTGTGACGGTGCTTTGAATGCATCAGACAAGACAGAAAACATAAAAACCCCTCTAATACCTCCATGTAACTCTGCACCCTCACCCAAATAAACAATCTAATGCCTGCCTTGCAGCCAGTTCTGATCATGTTGCGATTGTTTGTGTGTCGTACGTGTTTGTTCTCCCCATCAGGGCATCGACCCCATCCACCAGACGCGTGTGGTGGAGATCCTGAAGGATACAGAGGGTGACAGGCGGAGGAGCAGGGACAGCCTGACCAGCGTTAAGTATGAGAGCGGCTCCGAGACTGGCGAGGAAGTGAGTATGGGCGTGGAGTGGAATGGGGTGAGTACAAATCCACTACAGTCGAGATAACGCAGCCAGTGATCTCACTGGAGGAACAAGGTGGTGGTAGTAATGTTACAGAGAGTGGACTGGTACAGAACAAACAAAAATGAAGAGAATTCCAAATAAAGGCAGTTAGGCTAAAAGATAAGACAGGAGGAGCAGTAATCAGGGATTTGTAGTTAGCAGGAAGTGACTTCTCTGACTCCTGTACCTGAATAATCAGAGCCAATCAGGAAGCCCCGCTAAACGATTCATATCACAGGAAGTTCAGAGAGCACAAAAGCACAAATTGGTCCTTCTGTGTGACCTCTTTTGTTTGATGTTAGTCATTTAACTGCATGTAAACATACTGATTCAGTATCTGGATGTGTCAGCTCAACTTTGAGAAAGTCGATTGACTACGATTTCAGTTGCTTTAACGTGTTAACATGCATTTTAAAAGTCCTGTTTTAGTCGGACTAACACAATAAATCGACTTTTTCTTATGTCATGTAAACGTAGTGCCTGAATGTGATGATGATTCTGGAAACAAAGTCAGAGCTGCCCAGCTTCTCTTTTAAAAAATGATTTTGAGATGACCCTTGAAAAAGATTTTTTTTAAAAAATAGAACAGTGGGATAGCTGCTCAGTCCAGTTCTTAATTTGGCTGCACTGTATCTGTACCAGTCTATCAGCGTCATACAGATGTGCCTTGTTCCTCTCATGAGGTTAGCCTGGAGATTCCTTTTGCAAAATGTGAAGCTGATTGAGTGTCTTGGCATGCTGACTTGTTTTTGACAGCATCTGAGTTTGCTTTGGACCTACATGTTCATGTTTTTGTTGCTCATTGCTTGACAATGAAGCCCTAGTGTCTTGTTTTTTAATAAGTGATTGTTATGCCGGCATTGCTTCTGCACAAGTGGAGCGGTAACAAAAAGGCACAAGCTCAGTCTGTGGCACCCTGGCAACTCATTAAATATTTATTTGCTTCTGTGGGACTGGCAGAGACACAGCCTGTCTAAATCCCTGTTAGCACGCCTTGTGTTTCTACCATTAAACACAATTGACAGGGTTCCCGATATCCTCGATGCTGGTCTCTCCGTGCAGTAAACCGGGCGGGCGTGTGGTAATGGTCCATCCTGCTGGTTTTATTGCCTCATCACAACGTCCAGCGTGGCTGCGTTTCAGAAATCGTTAATCTCATTTTGCTGCAGGGATTTTATTTCCTGCACATAGCATTCCCATTAGGATTGTCACCCGTCTCCTCTTTATCTAAGAGGTCAGTCCTGAAAACATCATATTCAGTGTAGCAGCATGTGCAGTCAAATAGGTGGTGCTGTAGCTGTGTCCCAACTCCAAGTAGCCCTCTGGCAGCATTACATAAGCCAGAGGGCAGGGTAGTTCCAGCAGGGATGCCTCGTCTGAGCCTGTGCCTTTCCCCTCACTTAAGTGCAGCCACGCCCTTCACTGCACCAACCCAGTCCAAACATGCATGTAGCAATGCCAGCCTGCTGGGCTCACCCCTAACATGCACACTAATGGACCCATGCGTGTTCACTGTGTTATCACGTGGCTGAGAAATGTCTGTTAACCTGACGTCTGCTGCTCTCTCTCCAAGTAACATTGAGTAGAAAGGTGGGGTTTTGTTTGCTGGCTGTTGTGTGAATGCAGATGCTTCTCTACACACGTTTATATGCATAACACGGCAGCTCAAAACCGCTTCAGAATTCACTCCACAAATGCAACAGCATGCGCATTCATGCGAGCGTGCACCTGTTAGTCTTTGGAACATGTGGTGGCATGCAGAAGACTGCTGCTGTGGTGTGTGCTCGCATGTCATTATCCACATCACAGCCATCGCAGTAGGAATTAAAATAACAGTCAAAAACTCAAAATGCCCTCATGACATTCTCATGCTTTTAACAGTCGTTTCCTAAAGCTAATTTTGTCACAAAACCTTTGAGGTTTTGACTAAATCAGTAAATTCCATCAATCCATTCATTGACAAAGCTGCAAACATACGGTATACGACTACAGCTTGGCTATCCTGTATTATAGAAACTTGTCTTAAACAGTAGAGTCTGCTTGTGTGTAGATATTTGCTTTGAGATGACACGATAGCACATCAGAGCTATCACTCACTTGCTGTGTAACTTTGTCTAAACATGTCTTCACTCCGCTCTCAGACAGTCTGATATTTCACTGAGGCTACAGGAGTGGTTTACATACTCACACTTTCATCTTGACAGTTCATTTTTTAGGAATTTGCATAAATACCCTCGTTTCTTTACTGCATCATTTAGATGGGACTAATTTAAAATGCATTTTTTTACTCAGCTTGTGGCAAACAAGTGGAGGGACACAAGGAAGTAACGCTGAAGAGGTGACAGTTGTCAGCTCTTTAAAATGCATGCTTTGACTCGTCAGCGAGTGTGTGTCTGCAATGTGCCTTGTGTTTTTGGTGAGACGCTTCAATGTGCCGCCTGTTAGCTTGCATGTTTCCTAGATTCCATCCTTTGCCTTTTCATACTCCATGTGTCTCTAACCTACTTCCTTGATGATTAATCTCGCCATGACAACCAATCAGCCTTTCGATAAAGTTTCCTTCTCTCACTCAGTGGATTGTACTCTCTCTCTTCAACTCTTATTCCACACAATATGCTCGGGTGGGTCGGTATGTAGTGACATTGACATCTTTACATAGGGCAAGCTGAGACTAGTTCCAAAGGATTAATATCGTCTTCTCATCATTCATCAGATACAAATGTTTGCTTTAAGGAATTTTATCTTTCTAAGGGTAATGCAGGTGTTCTGGAAATAAAATGCTGTAGATGAAGGTATTATTTACTATGTCATTCGTCTCATTGTCAGTGTAATGGCTTTATTTAATGCACCCATTTCAGTGCTGATGCCTGCAGATGTCCCACGTCTGCAGTGCACAGTCAGTGGCTGGGTGCAGTGTGCCAAGTTCAGCCTTCCTGGTACCCAAAGAGGAAAAAAAACAGATGAGTCACGATGACTGCAACCACCAGCCTCTGCTGCATCACTGACCTGCTTGTTTTAGCGCAGCTCCTGTGACAGATGTAATTTTTCAGAGAAATGCAGCTGCTGTGAGGCTGGATATTCAGATCATTTATATTTATGTAGGATCCCTCAACTGGGGGCTAGCTGGCAAGATTTGGTGATACCTCAAAATCTAGTGTAGGACAGTAGACATCAGACTAGTGCAGCTAAGTGTTAAAAAAGGATGAAGCTCAGTTTGCTGATGTGTAGGTGTCTAGCGTAGGAAGCCCACCCCAGAGCTCTTAATCTTACAATGTGTGCCGTTTTTGTCTGTTTCTCTCTTTCTCTTTTATCAGGCCTAAGCCATCAAGATTATTCCTCCATCCTTCTCTCCTTCCCCAACACAATAGCAAAAGGATGCGTGTTGTCGTTCCCTCTGGCCTTCTCTGTCCCAACAAACCAACAGCTCCTCTGCCATTCCAGGCAACCCCCCCCCCGCCCCTCAGGCAGAGACTCAGAAACCCCTCAACCTGGTTGTCACCTCTATCCTCTCTTCATCTGACAGCTGCTGGGACGTTTGGTCTTCTCACCTCTGCTCTGTGCTTTCCTCTCACTAACCCTGTGTCGATCACCGTTTCAGAAATCGTTACTTCAACTCTCTCTCTCTCACTTAACATAAAGAAAAAAAGTCATCATGTGTGAAATCTTTTCCCTGTGAGGAAGTCATTTGCACATTTTTCCTCTCGCCAACACCCATTTGTAATATTTCATAGGAGCATAGTAGATTTATTTGACTAGATAGAGGAGCAAGAGAGGAATTAATGGAAGAAGGCAAGACAAATGCTGAAAGATTTGTAGGATCAGTGTCACTATGGATGACAGCCTCGACTCCAGACATCACTCCAACCCAGGGTCAGATTAAACAACCACTGTAGAGTCGGTATGTTAGAAAGTGATTCATTTCCACAGTAGCTCTGCATTGGTGTCCCTCTGACTTTGTTTGCTGCCCAATTGTGTGCCTGTATTTAGCCTTTGTAGTATCTTTTTGTTGTATTAAAGCAAGGTATTTTTTGCCATTATGTAAGTTTTCTGTTTTTAACTAATGCAATCATGAGATCAGATGCAAAAACCGGAAATCAAAGGTACCATGCAGCTTCACATGCTAATCAAAACCTGATTTCTCTTTAACTTCTGTGGCCTAGTTGGCAGAAAATGAGAAGGGAGCATTGCTGTTTGTTTTTTTATAGATATATTTCCTTTTAATTTCCTCTTTTTTTTTTTTTTTTTACAATTCTGTTTACATTTTTTAAATGTTGATTATTTTGTGGCTGAATATTAAGGCAGTAGTTTGTCAACAACGCACGTGTTGCCTGACGTGAAAGACCAGAACGGCCGACGTGAAACGGGCAAAAGCTGACGGCAAATTGGTCTGATCACAGCAAGCTCTGTTGCCATGGGAATTTATTTACAAGTTGCTCTTACGAGCGTCGGTGTCCTTGGTGCGATAGTTATTCACACAGGCTCTACACTGGTTCAGTATGTACACAGCAGCATGCCTTAACAAAAGGGAATTAGCAACACTGGCTGATGCTGTAACGCCAATTTGACAGCAGAGATCAACCGGAGCATGTAGCACAGACACTGGCCACCTGAGATATAGCTAAATAATAATAAGAGATACAAAATCAAGGACATAAATGCCCAGAATTGCCTTTATTTGTTGGTGTAGGAGTAGAAGCTAATGTTATAAGACCATTCAGTGGTAACTTGGATTCCACAGTAGTTCTAGTGTGTATTCGTGTGTGTTTTGGTACAGTCACAGTGCCCACTCTGGCTATGGATACTGTATTTCGAACTCAAAGTTAAATGGAGTGTGTTGCCTTTTTCTTACACAGTCGTTTGCAAGTAAACGTCACTTTGGTGAATCATGTTTTTTAGACACCGAAAGTACAGTGCGAGTGTTTCCTCAAGAACAATGTTGTTTCAGATGTTTAACTTACTGAATGTAAAATGACTTTAACATCTTGGAAGTGTAATTGTAGGCTGTATTCATAGATTTGAAAAGTGCATTCACTATACGGCTTTTCAGTATGCTACTTGCCTTGATTCTTCATTCCTTCCGACGAGTACTCCTATACTTCTAATGCAACTCTGAACAAAAGAATTGACTATGTACATCACATAATTATGACAATATTGTTGTGTTAGTGGAATGCTTATTTATTGAACTGTCTATTCTTGACATATATATAGTGTGACTTCAGTTTCTTAAAGTGAAAGAACATAAATGGTAAGGTCTATAAGCACTATCTTAGTAAGTAGGACTGCATTATATTTACCATTCTGCATTGTGATGATTATTCCATCAACACTTGTTGGTATACTCAAATAAAGTTTTTCATTTGTGAACGTTTGTCCTTTCTCTGCATCGGATGGAGACGTGTGCATTGATGTGCCTTCAGTGGAAACAAAGAGTCTTTTATATTTGAGTGGCGCCTGCAGAGCCACCCAGTGGAACACAGTGTCAAATCTTTGGAAAAATACACACAAGTCCTCTGATTTACCTACAGTTCCCCCTACTGGTGATACGCTTGTATTACATTACAGTGATCA
>JAPZDX010000003.1:7084801-7096516 GCA_029783625.1 Naso annulatus | reverse complement strand
TTAAAAAAAATCGATTAAAATTGAAAATCGGATTTGGTATGAAAAAATCAGGGATTTTATTTTTAGGTCATATCGCCCAGCCCTACAATGTCCACAGCTTTGCTAACCCAGCTGTCCAGAGTCTTTACACCAACCACCTTAATGCGAACTGTTGTAAGCCTACAGTGGCAGTAGAGCCTGTGTTTCTGTCCCCACTGTCGATTAGCTGTTTTTAATGAAAACATAGTTGGAAGATGAATGCTACAATAAACCGTATGAGTTGACTCTGTACAGCAGCAGCAGCAGAGTCACAGCACAGAGAAGCAGCAGTCAGATATCACTTTCTATGTTACAGTTGTAAGTAGAGTTGACTGACAAGATGATGGGCAAGAATTTGCTGTCAAAGTCAAAAGCAAACGCACATATTTGACATTATTTTGGATCAGAGGTCACTTTTACTAGGCAACTTGATAATATAATGAGCGACAAGGAGTTGGTTACCTCTGCAGCCTGTCGCCTGCAGCTCTTCATGTAACCTTCACTGGCTGCTCCTTCCTTTTTCATTCCTCTCTTGCAATATTTCAAACTGATATGGTGTCAAAAAATGCTAAAAAATGGCCCTTGTCTTGTGTCGATGCAATTTTGATGAATGATAGTAAGTGTAAACTCCCTGGCAGATTGCTTTTTCTGTAACTACCTCGTAATAAAAGCTCATGTTTCGCCTGTTAAAGGCTTTTAATGTGAAGCTGCCGCAGTGGCAAATGTTCAGTTTGCATTAGCAGTAACAGGATACAGTGCTCTAGAGATCATGTCAGGTGTAATTGGCGACACCAGTGTTGTCATAAGTTTATTGACCAATGGGAAGGTTTCCTCACCGTGGCATCTCTAATCTGTAGTTGATCTGAATGATCTTGTATGCTTGTACGGCTTGTGATGACGCCTCTGTTTCAATCAAGTCATTGACTTTGTTTACATCTTCAACTTACAACCAGTGATCTGCCTCAACCTTGTTTCATTTGTCGTAGTTTAGGGAGAGCCAGTGAGAGCTCCATCTCCCTTTTTCTTATGTCTTTCTCTTTATTGAGCACAAGCGGTTCTTATAAATTGTTACATGAAAGTTTAATCACAACATCCACGGCCTCTCTATTTTGAGTCCATGATGTATAAACAACTCGTAACAAAGCAGCACTGAGAATGTTGTAACAATGGCACTGCGTTTAAAAGTGGCATCAATTTGGTAGAGATGTTTGGGCTATATTTAGTCATACGCTGGCCATCATCTGAGGTTGTTTGAGAGGTTGTTTCTCTCTCTCTCTCTCTCTCTCTCTCTCTCTCTTTCTCTGTATTTGGATATTCTTTCTGATCTGAACTTGAAAAGACATCTCCAACAGCTGTTGATTAAGTAGATGAGCACCACATCGGCCAAAGAGAAGATAATTAATTGACTTACTTATCCATTTATTTATTTATTTGCACACTTGTTTCTGCCGACTGGGCACATTACACAAGGATTAAAACCCTGCGTTTGTAAATTCTGTGTGGGTTATTCAGTGTGTATGACACAAGGCCCCTTTAAAACATGGAGTGTCTGTGTTGCCCTTCAAATTCTGCAGAATTCACCGATGCGAGCTGAGTGAGCTCACACTAATGTTTGAATCATTTGATCCCAACTTTACCCTGCCAGCCCGGAACACTGCGATCGAGCCCGTGTGTGTTCTCATGCTGCTGCTCAACACAAACCCAGAACGTAGCTGATGTCTTTATTTCATCCTGGTTAATATTTTGCCCAGTGGGGATGGGACGTCTGTCAAAATTAAATCAATCTGTGATATGATCCTAATTTTGTCTTTTGGAATTTGCTACATTTTGATATTGCACAATTGTTGTCTTTTCTTGTTTTTAAAGGCTCCATTACAGTAAAGTAATGTATTTTTATAAACATACCAGTTCTAATGTTTGCCCACTAGCTCAGTATTGATGTATTTATTTAAAAAAATGGGTGATATTGAATTTTGTCCAGATAGTCCACCCCAGTACTCATACTTGTTTTCTACTCTTTTATTGATGTTATGGATACATCTAGTATATATCTAGTAAAATATCTTCGGTATGGTCATGTGGGTGGACTAATCTGTCCTCGTCAATGTGCTGTAAACAAAACACTGAGACTGCAATGTACTTTTTGCTTATTTCTTACCTCCTGCGTGCTCCCTGTGCCTAAACCCAGTGGAGGATTTCCAGTCTGTGAGAACATGTCTGGCACTTACAGTCCCAGGTTGTGTGGTACTTGTGTGAAAGAACAACTTCCCACATGGATTCTCATAGAAGAAAATAATTTACTCGTGTCCTCTTGTAAATAGTGTGAAAATGTTTAAAAATGCCATTATCTTTGATGTTTTCTTTCATTGCTGCCTCTTTTCCAGAACTGCACATCTTTCTACAGTTTGCGTTGTGAAGAGCTTCAACGGGGAAGCTTGTCGTTGAGTAATTTTATTTATTGACTCCATAATCACCGAATGAAACCTCTGCTGACCTGAGGTCTGTTGCTCGGCCGTGTTTGTCGAATATAGATCTCCTCTCCTGTTGCCAGAGCACCCTGCAGTATTAGCACATTATGGCTGGCATTGTTCTGTGTTAGAAGACAGTAATTACCACAGCAGAGACTAAAGCTCATTACAGGGCTAGCATCGTTATTTTCAGCTGTTTTAATTACGTCAAACAACCTCACCAGGCTCCCAAGCTTCACTTTGTTCCCTCTCTGCTGCTGCTGTACTCACTCTGTCTCACCGTCCACTGCTTCATTCCTGTTTTATAAACTACGCCAGCTACTGACTCCCTTTAAACCCCCATCCTCCTCTCTGCTGTGTCCTCTGTGTGAACCTCCCCCTGAGTCTGAGTTAAGTCAGACTTCAGTGTTTTTTTTAATAGGCGCTGACAGTGGGATGGCACAGCAGAGGCAGACTTACTGTGTAGATTTGTAGCATGAGGTGGTTTTGATAAATCTTCACCTATTTGCTCCGCATTGTTTGGAAAGTGATTTCTCCTGACGGGAAGGGAGCTGAATGATGGGCGGTTGTGTTCCTTCTGCTATGGGTGGGGGCTGGGGGGTTGTTTTTGTATCAAGCAAATCGTCTTTTTCTCCAAGTCTGTACTGACATAAATTATATAACATCTTGCGGCAGGCTGCTGTCAGGAGAAAATCAGTTTGTTGGTTCGTTTCCTGAGTTGTTTTCACCAGTGCAACAGGTCACAGGTTAGTTTCAGCAACATCTGCCACAGGAAGGAGCTTCCTGTTTGTCCTGTATTATTCCCTCCATCCTTCCACACAGCTGTAGCTGTTATTGGGAACACTGTCACGTATGTGTGCATGCTGCTCTTGTCTGAATGAAATCAGTTTTCATTGTGCGTGTTGAGCAGTATGCATGATCAAATGCAGCCTGGCTGTTCAAAGCATTACAAATGCTTATTCTGGGTTTGCATGGAAAATTTTATTGCTGCACGGTCTAAAAGCTCTTTTTAAAAGGATTTTCCACTAAGCCAAGAAAAAAAGTCTTGAAGGCAAACTTGATCTTTGTATTTTAAGGGATTTTTTTTTTTTTTTTTTACATGAAAAAAGGCCCTGTATGAAAACACTGAATATATAAGGCACAGGCTGGAAAACACCGTCCAGCATATACTTAATGTAGATAAAAGTAGGTCATGTTTTAAGAAGATAACGTTTGAATGTATTGTTTATGTACAACTGTCTACGCTTGCAGTCTACCCTGTTGCATTACATACTAGCTTTATTACAGTGTTTTCCAGACCATGTTATAGTGTAATTACCTTTGAGACAAAGACATTATTCCCCTTTTGAACAATAATATTACATTGTTGTTTATTTTCATAATTTTGTCTGAATGTTCTCTTTAAATTTCACCTAAATCCTTAGTGACATCATCAGATGAGAGGGCGTCACTCCTGTCCCATCCCACTTCCACAGAAATATTCCTGTCCTGTCCCAATCCCGGAAGAATGACTCCTGTCCCATCCTGCTCCTGTTTTCATACATTAACTAAAATTCTGTCAGTTACAATAAAAACATGCAGTAAATTATGGATCGTCATTGTATCATGCTCACATTAGTGAAATCAGAGGCTGACAGAGACGTTACGTTTGGCGAAAGTGGTGATTTTCGGTTTTCTGTCTCTGCCACTTTTACATGAGTCTTGCTAAAGACCACTCATCCCAGACTCACTATTGTACTTTATAACGACTTTGCACTTCCTACACACATTGTATGAACTTTTCACTCCGTCCCCTGCTACTCTCAGAAATATAAGATGTCAGACTTGCTTGACAGATCTGTAAGTGTGATTCAGGGATCATTTTCATTTATATTTTTCTTTGTAATTCCATCTTCCAGCAGCTCTCCGACTTGCTTTGGTAGCTGAATGCAGCTGCTACTGTGCACAGTCTTTGTCCTGTCATGTGCTGGGGTCAGTGGTTGGTTTGCTTGCAACCAACCAGCGACCGGCACCCAGAGAGCAGAAAGATAAGAGAGATAAAAAAGGAATACAAAAAGATAAGCGAATGACTACCGCTGTCTTTAAAAATAAAGAAATTAGCATTTATTCCTATATTGTATGTATGTTTTTACAGTTTAAAGCACCCTTATTTATAGAAAAAACTGACCCATCGTTATTATGATTCCTGGTCCCGCCCACTCCCATCAACTTTTTTTTTCCTGTCCCAGTCATGTGATCAATAGTGAAATTGACTCCCATCCTGTGGGAATCCCACGGGGATCGTGTTACCCATAGGAATCCTAAAAAATATCCTCCTCTGCATCAGATCTCTTGTTTTTTCAAAGCCCAGCTCTACTTTACTGTAAGGTAGAAGAAGAAAAGCGTCAAATTCTCGCATTAGAGTAGCTGGAGAAAAGAATATTTGTCCATTTCACCCAAAAAAGACTAAAATGAAAATGCAATAATCAAAATAGTTTGATGTTAATACAGTTTTTTGTTACAGTTAATGAATTGGTTGAGAAATAGCTGCAGCTCTAAAGTCTCATATTGAAGTGGGCGGGGCTCTGCTAGCTGATTCCCTGTGGAAACCACGTTATGAAAGTAAAGACGAGCACAGTGACGAACTCATACTGTAAACTTGCGCTGATTATTGAGGCCCGTGTAAACTATGTCTGGCATGTGTTAGATTACTTTATCAGTCCTTTGTGAGTAACATTTAAAGCTCACTGCAGTCATTGTTATCAGCTATTACCAGCCTCAGTCAACGATATCAGTATTTACCCTCAAATACCCCACATTGCTCAATCCCCACAGAGGACAAACACACAAAAACATACAAAAAAAATACGCGCGACTACAATAGGCTGCTCTGTGCAGGTGCAGCCTTGTTGATCAGGGAGTACAGGACAGTGTTTCCTGTCCTTATCTGCTGAAGGTGACGACAGACAGAAATGTGTTGTGTCTGACAATCGACAGTGGTCCCCAGCCACCCCCCTTTTGTGCCAGAGAGCAGAGGAAGTTGGTGTTTTGTTGTGGTTGTTTCCTCCTGGCGTTACGTCAGACCGGATGAGGATCTCCGCAGAGTCCTCCCTGTTCCACCCTACAGCTTTCACCGCGGCTTTGTGTCCTCATTCAGGTTAGGACCCAGACAGAGGGCCACAGGTCCGTCTGTCCTCACTTTGCGCCACGTGGCCGGGGATCTCGCCTCTCTGTGCGTGTGTGGTCAGGATGGAGGGCAAAGGCTGCGGTCCTCCTGAGGGTCTGAGCAAGAGCCGGGCAGGAGGAGGCCGGCGGCTGTTTGGTTGTTGACTTCCTGTGGTGCAGATGGGGGTGCCCCCGTTCTCCTGAACATACTGGGCTTTCACTGCCACTGGAACTTAAAAAATATGTAAAAGAAGTGTGAAGCCATGCAGGAAAGGCTATTTTGTGTCACACATGTGTCAGCGTGGTATACACATGTGGCTTGTGCAGCTGTGGGCACATAGCTGTCTGTGTTTTTATAGGGAGGGCTTTATTGTCCTCTATGCATCATTATGATGGATCCTGTAGCAAACCAGACAAAGACGGAGACCTGATGCTTTATGTTCGTGTCGAGGTGGATTGCAGTTGGACTGTAGACCCATTCATTTGCACAGACATGCACACTTTACTCCTTTTCTCTTCATTCTTCTTCCTCTGCACACATGACTGGTAATGGCTGACCAAATGATTGCTGCATGAGAAAATTCAAAGCCTGTGATGCTGTCTGGAAAAAGGAAGACAAAACTGGACAAGTGTAAAGCTCAGTTACTTGCTGAAACGATTCAAATATGTGTATAAATAATCTCTAACAGTGCAGAAGGCTCTGTCTCTCAGTAAAATACTGATGGCCATTATTCGGAGATGGAGCTGTGTATTTCTCCCTGTTGCGTTTTTGCATTATGACTTCACTGGGGCTCTTTCATCTCTGTGCGGATGGTTTCCAGGCAGATGTCTTACTCTGCCTTTGTTTGTGCCCTCTCATCCTGTCATTTTGGTGGAAGCAAAGAAAAGGTTGCAGTGAAAGCTACACCCCTGCCTCCCCTACAACCTCATGGGTCCATCTTAAAATGAGGTCAGATGACACACGAGCCCCGGGTGCAACTCTCTCGCTCCCGTTTCCTCTCTCTCCTTTTTTCTTTTCCTCCCTCACACACATTCACGTCGACGGTGGCGTGCTTTGAAGGAGGAAAACTACTCTCTGACTCACACTCAGCGGGAGCCTCACATTGTGATGTGAAAATGGTAGAGAAATCCCTCTATCTGCTTCGGAAATGTCGTGTTCGAGCTACGTTTGTGTTAAGTGACAATCAAACACTTCTTGCTGCATTCCTGGCGTGCACAAGTCAAACAGGAAAAAATGCGCCAAATTGTAGCAGTAGTGTTTCCCTGTCTTGTGTTCCTTTTTGAATATTGATCTGGTTACGATGTCGCAACCACAGCTCATTAGCAGTGAATGACACCACACCTTGAGGGGGAAACTGATGCAATTTTCGTTCTATAACTAATGCTGTTTGAAAACCTGCTACTTGCATTGTATTTATCACAGGAAAGGGAGAAAATCCCTGCATCCCGATTTAAAAACAGCAGCTATCCTCACATTGGGGCTGCTGATTAGACAAGCAAGTCTTCAGATTTTCAGCCAGCTGGGGCCAAACTTGACAACACCTCACAGAAAAGAGGCCAGTCATGAATTAAACAAGCACAACTATTCATAGACACCCGCACAAATGTTTCTCATCTCTTACAAGAGAAAGAGTTGGATGTCCTGCAGCTTTTCCTCCACCCCTCCCTCTTTGTTTGATCTTTTTTTTTTGGCACTGTAACTCTTTCTAAAACTCTGTGGCTGTTCAAAAGGCATTAAACATGAGCGAGTTCCCCAGTGCAAGGAAACGGTGAGAGACGCTCCCAGAATATGCTGAATGTAGTCGAGCTATACAACCAGGCCCAAGCCTCCCAGAGCTGTTGGCCCCTGCACCCCATTTCCCTCAGTAAACACCCACATTCCCAAACTCACACACACATTAGGTTTTTTTTTTTTTTTTTTTTTTAGAAACGTGTTACTCTGAGGGTGCCGTTTGGGATTCTCTCAAGTCTGTGCATTTCCTCAAGTCATTACTTGACACAGTATTTCTGTGAAATGGTTAGTTTACTTTGGAGACTTTGCTACATTACATAAATGTTTGTGGAAGAAAGAGAAATTGCACTTGGGCTTTGTTTTTACGCTAAGTGAGACCACATTTGGCTCACTATGAACAACCATAAAAAGCCCAAGGCTGCATTGTCATAAGCCAGAGATTCATGTTTTAATTATGTTCCTTGTTTTTGTATGTTTGTAAGTATTGGGAAGCAGATAAAGGCACAATCACGAACTCCATGACAGGAGCGTTGCCTTTTATACTAAAGGACTTTTTATTTTTATTTTATTTTATGTTTTTGCAGTTTTCTATATCCCCCTTATTCACTATAAAATGTAACTCTCATGAATTATATCTACTATCCAGAGATGAGCTGCCCCCTTTCTTTTTCATGTCTGCTGTAAATCAGCAAAGCGGGACGGCTGCCGACTGCATATCTAAGGAAATTTTATGACAACGTGCTGTTGGTAGGTTAGTCCATAAAAATTGGACAGTGGTTTACTGCACTTCTCAAAATGTCCAAATGAAGACCTCAGTTTCAGCATGAGTAATATGGACAGCTGCAGAACATCAGACCAAGAGGGAAAGAGGGAGGTTAAAGGTTCAGAAAGAAAGTGAGGTCAGGACACTAAACCCTGCTCAGGTTTCAGGGCAGATAGACTCTAACAAGCATTAACCAGATTCAAAGTGAGGAAGAGACACAGGCTTTGAGCCACTACACATGGAAGTGCGTGCTCTCAAGCGGAACCCGGTAAGCTTTAAAAGTGTAATGAATGATTAAAGGTCAGGGGCACACCGAGAATCCATTTGCGCCAGACGCACGCAGATGGCTGAAAGGTTACATTTTTGACAATAGGTGATTGCAGCAAAACTCTGCTGGTTTTCTACAGAGGAAAAAAGCAATACAGAAACTCATTCCAGCTGTGAACTGAAGAACGGAGGGTGATTGTACTCGCTTTGCTCAAGGACAGTGCTGTTCGGTCGACACAGGACTGTCCTTGAGCAAAACACTGAACACTAAAACTGTGAGCTAACTTCGTCACCTCCCGTAAAAAAAAAAAAATGCCTGTGTGAGTGACTGTGTGTGCTTGGGGAGAGACTGACAAAGACATCTCTCAGTCACTCCATTTTCCAGTAAGGTGATCTTGGTCCTCCTGAACTCTGCTGCTGTTCCTCCAGACGTGTTGGCACTCAGCAGCTTGATCCTGTGATCCTGATCTGATTTTCTTTCTGCGTGTCATGCGATGTTAGAGAGACAGCGCCTGTTCTTCTGTGTGCCAAGATTGATTTATTAAAAACCTCTTTAAACTATGGTGCATCAGCCTTTGATGCTTCCACTTAACCCAGAAAACCCAGCCTGGTGGGTGGGGCCAGTTTCTGTTTTTCTTCTTCTTCTTCTTTTTTTTTTTTTTTTGGACTAGCATTTACATTCATATTTCCAGGCAGCCAAAACTAACTGTGGGGATGAGAAGCTTAATTTTTACTCCCCTTGACAAGTACCCTGAAACCATCATAAACTCTGCTTTGTTGCTTTGTGGGTTTTTTTTACAATCAAAAGTTTTACTACTAAACTGGCTTTTTTTTTACAAGAGACATCATTTGTTTGTTTGCTTTGGTTAGAATAAAAAAAAGATGCTACTTGATATGACAACAGCTCAACTTGAAACAACAATGAAGTTCTTGTAACTTCTTGGAGTTTGATCTAAGCCCACTTAAAACCTACATAAGCCACCATTCATATAGAAATTGCGTGCACAGTCCTGCTGATACTACTTTGGCTTTTCAGAGTGTTTGCCCAGGGGCTGTGTGTTTTGGAGTGTATAAAGAACATTGATTTGAGCCTAGATTAATTCATGTGCACGTCTTGGAATAACCCCGTTTCTCTGATTTCTCAATTAGATCCCTCTAGTAATTGTAAAATGACACTCACACCGATTGTTTATAGTTTGTTGACAGTTTAAATTAGTGGTGACACGTTGCCCTTTTTTTTTTTTTTTACAGTTTTATGAGCCGAATATGATTGACGGCCCTTGTAGTGACTCACTTTCAACATCTCTCTTTCTGAATGCATGCCTGCGAGGAAAACATTGTGCAGGATCTTGTGGTGTGTCTGATGTCCCTCTTAATGCCTGTTTTTATGAATGAGGGCTGCTTTTAGGTGGCTAGCTCCTGAGGTCACCCAGAGCCATGCGGTGAGATGATTCTTCTAGAAGTTGTGCAGCGGTGAACAAGTGGTTCTTGTTAAATGTGCACTGGAGAGAAAATAGCTGTAATTTAATGTGAAACCATATGCTTCGTATTTGTAGAAAATGTTTTTTTTGTTTTAGATCTTGTTAAATGTAGTGATGCCAGACTGCTCAGTACATGCCATAGACAATGGCCCGTTTTCAGCATTTTACGATGGAATATTACTGTATGACGAAGACCTGCACCCAAGGAAGCTTCAAGCTATTTAAATGAGACTTAAATTGATTTTTCCAGTTTGTAAAGGAAACCTCAGTTTTTTATTAAAGCCTTGGTTTGTTTCTCTGACTCATTTCAATGAGGGTGTTTCTATAAGGACGTGTAGTAGAAGTAATGATTGAGTGTATCCTGGAGGAAAATTCTGCACTAATAATTTTCATGTGATTTCAGGTCTGCAGCACATGATCACAACAGACCTTGCTCTTTTGCAATTTAATGTTGTTATCCTCCTTTGAGAGACAACCAGCTTCACTGACTGCTCACCACTTCTCAGCCCTCAGAACAACAGTATGTTACCAACAATGCTGTTTTCCTTTAACGCGGTTAACACATGTAGCAACGAGCAGGTGGCTGCATGAATCTGAAATTTAGGTTGACTAAAGGTATTCGAGGAGACGGAGCCCAAGTGTGCTGTTTCCTTTGGCTGCATTTCAGCAGAAGTATGCTAACCCCAAATGAAATAACGGTTTGCTTTGCAAAATAAACAAAAAACTACTTGTGCTTTTTTTTTAACTGCATGTAGACCCCCACCCCTGACATTTGATGATAGTCTGTAAGTTGCTGGTTGAGTGAAGCAGTTTGATTTTTCAGGAGGCATGCACTTTATGTGCTACAGGAAAGAGGTGGGTTGTGGAAAGAAAAAGAAGAAAATACATGTTTATTATACTGCTTTCAGACAGCAGAGTATTGAGTTACAGGGCTGTGATATTTTTCTTCATTAAGGCCATAAGTGGCAGACCCGTCGCAAAGGTATTTTCACTGGTTCACAGCAGTGCAGGAAAGCTGGGTGTGCCCTCAGACTTTGAAGAACGACGTTCAGTTGCTGGGATTAGTCTCTCTTTGTTAGTGCATGTATGAAAACGTGTATTCTGACCCAGAGTCTCTGTAGTTGTAAGCCTGACCCCAGTGTCAAACATGACCGACAGAGTTAAGGCTCTATGATCAAAGGTCAAGACACGTGTTTTAACCTCGGGTCCTGCAACACTGGGACTTCTGTATAGCATGACCTCTGACCTTTTAAACAAGGCAAATCTGCGCCTTATAGGGTCATTATCTGATTATCCCCGCCGTGTAATTTCACACAGGAAACGCCATCTTAGCCGGCAGCCGCCATGTTGTGTATTTAACAAGGTTTCAATCTTAACAAATTGTCACTTTTCTCTAAACAGCCTCAGCTGCTCTGCATTGTCTGTTTGCTCAGACAGAAACGGGACTTTTGCAGTGTTGATAACTCTCAGGATGTAAATTTTTGTGTTCTTTGTGCTGTGAGGCAAAAGTTTCCACAGAAAATAGTTTACCCAAACTTCAGTAAACTAAGCCTGTGCTGGCACAGAGGCTGTCAGCGTCTCCTCTACCCTTCCCCTTTCCCTTTGTGTGAAACTCAAACAAAGTCTGCGTCACCTTGCATACCTTCGCATAGTGTAATAGATTTTTCGGTCCGTACCGTCTACTAAATGCATCATTTTTTAGGCAAAGCGGAGGGGCTGCAGAGTGCAATTGTGCACAGAAACGGTTAAGCTTCAACCAGCATGACCCCTGTCGTTAGTCCGTTTATCCCTCCCTATCGAAAGGCAACTTCACCGGGCAGCTTCTCGGTGCAGAGGTGTGAG
>JAPZDX010000003.1:7067772-7084779 GCA_029783625.1 Naso annulatus | reverse complement strand
TGAGACGGGGAGGAGGCAGAAAAACAGGTTCTCTGTGATAAATAGCAGGCCCCGTTTGGAAAGTGTCTCCTTTCCGACAGAGGATCTAGCTTTGTCTTGAAATGTGAGCTGCCTCGCTGCAGCCACTGCCAGCTTCTTTGGGGCTTTGACTTCAGCAGGGCAGAAAAAAAGGGGTGGGGGGAAGAGAGAAAGCTTTATGTTACGGGGGGATGCCTATGGCTGACATGGAGGGATAAAAAGATTTGAGTGGCTGTTGTTGTCTGTTAAAGGGGATTACCATTTAATCAGAGATAATGGTCAAGGATATTTCAATCTGTATATTATAACATGAAGAGCTGTATATCAGCAGCAAGTGCCTAAACCATTGATAATGTCAAAAGGCAATGAATCAAAAACCATTTCCCCTCATGCATGTGTAGCTTACATTATGGAACCACCTGTTCTGAGCTTTAATGTGGGAAATTCTGTACGGGCAGCTGTGACGTCCTTTTTAAAGATTGCATTTTATGTGTAATTGGTCACTGACACATAAAACAGCTGGTGAGCTAGAAATGAGTAGTTTTTACTTGAATTTATGACTAATTAAATTTCCTTTGTTGTCTGTAAAACATTGAAGCAAGTCAGTGTCGTAGAAGTCCCCTGTAGAAACAACTTCAACTAATCAAACGACGTGACACAGATTAGAGAGCAAGAAAGATTCTCCTTTCATCTTTTCAACCAGTCACTGTGTGTTATGAGAAACAGGAAATTATAGGGACACAAGAGCCTCATATTTCAGTCCGTCTCTAAGAAGTACATTTGTCCTATCATGCAAGATATGTTGAAGCAAACACAGCTCTCTCTCTGCTATGGTTCTTTCTTTATTCTTGTTTAAATGAATTGTGCTGCCAGGGAAGTGTTGACCTTGCGTGTCGTGGGATCTGAGTTCAGCCTGAACCGCTTTTAGCTCCTCTCCTCCTGCAACTTGCTCCTGGTGTCCTCGGATGTGAAATACATTTGAGTTGCTTGCTGTGTGTAGGTGAGGGAGGTTATGCCAGGTGGTGGATTGGAGTGGAGATTTGCCCACCGCAGGAGCTTGGATAGCGAGCAACACTTTTCACAGGTCACTGATCTCACCTTAGCACATCCCTCTGGCACACTGGAACAATCCCTGTGGTGCATACATCTACGCTCTGTACTAACTCAGCCTTCCAAATTGACAGAAACACATGCATATACACACACTGGAGTCAAATAGAGTGCTCCAGATCTTGTTTCCTTGGAAGAATGCCTGCAGGACTAGTGTGTAATGTCAGGTGATGGATGCAGTCCATCTAATCTGCTCTGTGTGTGTCACTGATGGATGTGGATGACTAGAGAGGAGCTTGTGTAGTCTCATTATCATCACTCTCCATGTCAAAGTGTCTTGGTCTCCTCTGTCTTTAGCGATCGCTGCATGTACGTACATGCGTGCATAGAATAGCTCTTGTTTGGTTTCGCCGTGACCTTGCATGCTCTGAATGCATTTCAGATAAGTGTTGTCAGGACATTCTTTGGAAATACATGTCAGCTTGGCGAGGGTGAGTGTGACTCACAGAATTCAATGAGTTTCATTTGGACCCCATCTCCGAGAACCATAAATGTTTATCATACTGAAGAGCACTCTAAATGTTTACCCCCCGCATTTCAGCTAAGCACAAACAGAATGAAACACTTAACCTGTGGCTGATATAGCTGGAAGATCTGGAAGAGCTGGGGGAGATTCAGACAGTATGTGTCAGGCATTCTTGCCAGTGGGAGCGTGGTTTCCTGGGCTTGTTAATATAAACCATGAGGTTAGAAGAATACACAGTCTGAGCTCTCAGTCCAGAAGGCTTTGATCAGCCAGTGAGACCAACAGGGAGTCAGCAAGGGTGCTTGAGCTCTGCAGTGGACCTTGACTCACCTGGACCTTGATGAGTCTCCAGGACAGCTACAGAGTGGGATCCTATAAGACTAAACACAAATGTGCAGGTCATAAACAAATGAGCCATGCATGCCAAGGCATTGCTTTCCTAAACAGTTGGGACTTTCTTCCGTGTTTAGAAAAATAAACAAATAAACAAAAAAACAAAACAAAAAACAGCAATTTGAATCACTGATTACCTATTAAGGTATTGATTGAGAAGTTTTTCCTAGTTGTTCCTATGCCTTTTATTATATCACCGTAAATTGAATATGTTAGGTTCTTGTCAGGCAAAACTGCAGTCTGAAGATGTCAGGTCATGAGCTTTACAGGAACTGGCAACAACCAATCTGGGAAAATAAATTTTGTTGTGATGATGGTGCAAGATTTTAAGTGGAGGGATAAGCATACATAATAAACCATGCGGAGTGAAACATGCCTGTACTCAGGTTTATGATGATCTGTTCATTAGTTGTTAAGACATTTCACTAAAAACCACGTATGTCAACCTGGTTGATAGTCTGTCAAAGATAAATTTTTGACTCTGCATCGAAGTGGTCAACAGACTGAACGACCAACACTCAGTATGTTTACATGCACAGTAAAATGAGAAGTTCAGTTTTTGCACATGAAGCCCTATCACAGGGTTCATTATGATCATATTGAATGTTAAATAGCAATATTAAGATGAATGGTGCAGTCCTCAGAGCAGGAGCTCATTCCTGACGTCACTGCTAGCTGAACACGGAGGTGCAGAGGCACTCACTGAATCCGTTGAAAAACACAATAAACACTCATAAAAAAACAAGAAACGTGAAGTGTTCAGTCTCGTCTGCTGATCCAACACTAAAGCACAAAGTTAAACAATGGCATATAACTCAGAAACGACTGTTTCTTTGTTTCATGAAGCAGCTAAGAAAACTGTTTCCGGGTTATATGCTGTTGTTTAACAATTTGTTTTAGTGTCGATACGTGAGAGGACACCACTAAACATTTGATGAGGTTCTTGTCTTTTAAAACAAGTGTTTGTTGTGTTTTTTGACGGTTTTGGTGAGCGCCCATGTACCTCTGTTGTTTTCAGTTAGCGGTGACGACAGTAATGAGCTCCTCTAAAGACCGCGTTTGTCATAATACTGCTATATACCATTGTATATGATTGTATATATTAGGACTTCATCTTTAAAAACAAACTTCTTTAATTCAGGCAGTGGTTATTAGGCTTTTTAATTGGACCACCGTCATTGTGGCAGTATACAAGAACCAGGGTAGAATCAGTTTATTGATGGAAATATGTCCGATTTCCATACGGCACAGTGCCACCCTTCAGCTGGTTGCTACTGAACCTTCTTGTGGTCGACATGTTACATCAATGTAACTGTTCTGCTTTGTTTTGAATAGGTCAACGTTTAGTGCTCCCCATCCATGCACATTAATATATTTAACTACTTCCTTGACACAACATAAACTTTTTTCTCCTTGTCTGTCCAGAAATGCATTGTTCTTGCTGGAGCACTTGCCATGTGATACCTTCTTCTTGTTTTCCTCCTGGTTTTCTTTTAGGAATTTATGCCATAACTTCCCGGTCAAAGCTGTGGGAACTATGGATCATGCACAGAATGTCTAGGCCAGTTCAGGGCCAATTGAGGCGCATACAGGCAAGACCACATTGATCCCCTGCCAAATTATCACGGTTTAAGAAATTTAACTTAGTAAAATTTCAGTTGAAATAACATGTTTATATGTGTTTTAAAAGTCCAGTTTACTTTGGATTAATACAATAAATCAACTTTTGCGTACATCATGCAAACGTACCGATTGTTATCCTCAGAGCTCGGACACAACAGTGGCATTGAGCTAGGTAACTATAAAAATAGCTGGAGATTCGTAGGAGTCTACTAATTCAAATTTTAATTTACACATTTAAGCAAAATGTCCTCATACAAAAATGTTTCAATTTCGCATCCTAATGTGTTGTTGCATTCAATCTTTTGCATCTATCTGTGAGCAGTACTGGTAATGAAAACATTAGATCTGATTATGCCATCCAAACTACTGACTGAATTTATTCAAATAATATTATTTCTCCGTCGTTTGAAACATGATGGTGGTTGCTGGAGTGCAGCTGTTTAATTTAACCGTTTCATTAGCGTTTGCCAATCCTCTTACTCCGTGCCATTTTGTTTATGCCATGTGTGTTGCCCAGCCCACTCTTAGGGAGATGTCACCCATACTAATGCAGAGTGGGGTTTTAGCTGAACCACTGTAGAGGGCTCATTCAAGGGCTTTAAAGGGGGGCTAGGTTTAGCGGGGCTGTCACTCTCTCATTGAGGAGCAGAGGAACGCGCCTCAACACATCTTACTCCAATACAAAGAGATGCTGTGATGTACATACAAATGAGCCCATAATAGGTGGTTTTGTCACTCAATTCCTTCTTAGTTTAATCTGACAACAAACCCTTTGTATGCCCACGTATGTGTGTCATTCCTGCATCCAATTGTTCAAATGTGCACCTTTTTTTCATATCCATGCTCGCACCTTATTAGAGGCTCTTACTAAAACTATGCTCCCGATCCCATCTTTCCTACAGCCATGCTTGTGTTTTTAGGAGTCTGACTGTCCTGACTCCCACCTCATTCCCCCCTCAGCTTAAATCCTGGGAAAAGCAAAACATTGTTCACTCCTGGTGTGCATGACCTGCAGGAGATGGTGTGTAAGACAGGAAGTAATTAGAGCTAATTATTCTGCTTTAATCATCAAAAATCCCTCCACGGCTGCTGCCTCACCACCGTAGTTGGTTAACCAGCGTTCTCACCATATAATTATTGCTCATAGTGGTTCGTTGTTCACAGTGAGACAAAGAGGCACAGGCACATGACGCCCTTGGTTTGCAACCACTCTAAGTCATCAGGAAGTGCGCCAGAAATCTAAGATAATTTTCCCGGTATCAGACAGCAAACACGTCCACATTCTACATGTTTCAGTTTAGATGTTTATTGTCCATCAAGAGGAAGTTTAATTTAGAGTAGATGGCAAAAACACATTATACAATAGGACTTGGAACGTTGATCTCAACAGTTACAGCAAAGAACTAAATTAAAATATGCATGGGTTCATTAAAACTATCAAACCAATGGACTGGTAGTCATGATAAAGTCTGCTAAGCAGTGCAGTCCAGGGTTTTTAGTGCAAATTGAGTGCATTTATTGCACTTGGAAACACAAGAATGTTGGTATGCATCTCTCTTAAAGCCTTTCGTTTAGATGTTTTCTTGTCTTTGTTTGTGAGTGTTTAGAGTTAGGCCTTTGTTTTTTGCATCAGGACAATAATTACTGTCTTAGGAAACTTTGCCCACTTATTGCAAATCACTCTGGATAAGATTAATGCCATCCCTGGAGTGGTCAGTGAATTTATCCTCTTTGTGTGCTTCCCAGCACTACTGTCTCCTGATACTTTCCAAAAAAATGTGTAGTCAGCACATAGAGTCCATGTGGTCAGAGATGTTTGGCTGCAGACACAGACGTGGGAAGCAAACAAACTTACTCACTGTTCTGCAGACTTGTGTTTCAAACCACCTGGTTGTTATTAATGTAAAATCTGCATTTAAAACAACTTTGTTGCAAAATAGGATGTCTGCTGTTTGGAAATCAATGGCACCAATCTGTAGACTGTAATTGTTAAGCGTTGTAATCTAGATATGATGTTTTTGGAAAGAAACTGTTTGCCAGCTCCAGTAGCAAGGCTTTTTAGGATCTTTGTACTTCTCCTCAGGCAAATTACTCTTCTCTGATGAAAGCCTGTTTGCCCAAATATGTAGGTCTGGAAAAAATGGTCAATTCAGGCGACATCCACACTCTTATATTTTCATTTTAAAATGCATAACCTTTGCTACACTTCTTAGGTGTTTCAAAAGCCATAAAACACTGCTGCCATGACCTCCTCATGTGTGAGCAATGCCAGTTTGTTGTCAGTCCAAACAAAGAAATGTCTTGTTTTACTTTTCCTCATTACTTTTCTTCCTCTAGTCTTATCTGCAGCTTAACAAAGAACCCTCTGCTTCCTCTGTATACCGACACATGTATGCCAAGTGTGTACAGGTGTGCTAGTCTGGACAGAGAATATTTCTAAAATGGTGCTTAAATGCTCATCTGGATAGAGGTTGTATCAGTTCAATCATGCTGTTTTTAAAGTTGCAGTAGATAACTTCTGCTAACGAGCTAGCAAGCTAACGTTAGCTGTAGCATGAGACTAGTTGGAAAACAACTTTGCTGCGGCCATTTGCGCTGCTAATTAGCTCCTACCGATGTCACCTGTTGCTAAGAGGTGCAGCACAGAACGGCCGATCAGGACAGAGAGTACATTTTTCGAAATCTTCGTCCCGGTGGCGAAGAAAATATCATGGTAAAAACAGGGCTTATTGGAGACTAATTCAGTAGCGAATGTTGTAATTTTTCAACCACTATTAAAGTGTTTCATCAGGTTAACATCATAATGACAAAGTTAAGCCCAAAAAGATGTCTAGTTTCACTTAAAAGCAAAAAAAAAAAAAAAAATGCGTGGATATAGCCTGGACTGCCGCTGCAAAATGGTGTTGTCCAAATGAATATGAGTTATTGCAGCTTTTTTTACATGTGTAGTTTTATATGAACATCTTTTAAGCATTCTTAGTTAAAAATATTTGCCTTTCTCTCTGTTGAATTGAAGTATTGTTCATCACATATTGTTCATGCTCTATGGACAGCTAACAAATGACAGGTGAAATCTGGTCTTCATAACAAGACTCAGTCACACGAGTGTCAACCCCAAGGCTTGTTCACGAGTACTTGGGGGGAAGTGGGCCCTAATTGCCAGGGGAAATGGGACAGCCTTACAGGGAGGTTCCTATTGTAGCCAAGGCAATTAACTTGGCTTCTTTCATCTGAGCGTCTCCTTTGAAAAGAGACATTGTACTTTGCTGCTCACTGAGCACTGAGATGGGTCGGAGCTGTTAGGGGCTGCATTCCACCTCAGTGCCAGAAGGAGCTGTGTGTATGTGTCAGGGATTGTTGTTGGGACGCTGCAGACCAGTTGTCCCTGATTGCCTGACCGTGTCGCGTCCTCAACACTTGCTCATTGAAAGAGACTTCCATTTCTTCAGTGCTGTCAAGACCAATAAGCATTGGGAGCTTTGTGCTTCTCCAGGTAAATTACATGCTGAACAACAACTGAATCTGCAGAATTTTCTTCTTAGGGCACTTCCTCAGAGCAGAGTCTGAACTTACTTTATAGCCCAGTTGTTGCAGTGAGCTGCTTGATCTTCTGCCTGACTTCTTCTTGCTCTTTTTGAAGCCAGAGAACTGTTGGAGCGATTGGATATATGCCTTCGGGAACTTGGCTCACTGTAACAAACCCCTGACCATAATCTGTCTAGCTGTATACATCTATGAAAGAGGGAGATGATTTGTGCCAAACCAGGATGGAGCCAATTCTGTGTGTATGTGTGTGGGTTGGGGGGTTGAAGGGGGGTTGTAGCACATCATGCCAGACGCTAAAACCAGGTTATCGGGACAATAGAAGATCAGGGAGGAGGAGATGGGAAGCTGCTCTGTGAAGTTCTGCAGCCAAGCATTTATGATAGTCCTCTGCATGTCAGCTTCGCAGTTGAGTGGAAAGAAGGCCATAAAGGGCTGAGGAAAGCCAAGCTGTGCCGGGCCAAGGCATGTGGAGGAAGAGGTGGGATCCAAGGAATGGTGGGGGCAGAAACCCCCACACCCTGAACAACACACTGTGAAAGACAAACTGACAGCACAAATTAATTCAGCTATCCAATGAATCATCTCTTCATTTGGTCGCAATAATACACCGCTCCCCTCTTTCTTTTCTTCACCCCCTCTCCTATCCTCCTCCCTCTGTTTCCCTCACATTCCCTTTTTACCCCCTTTCAACCGTCCAAACTCTTTAAACTCCAGGATGTCTGGTAAGAAAAACTCAGCTGTGCAGCATAACTTTCCCTTCCTCCTACTCATCTACTTTTAATTAAAACATCAGACACAACACGCAAGTGTTTTCAAGTAAAAAACAGAGCTGATCTTTGGGGAACATATGCCAGTGTAATGCTGTGACCCATTTTTTCTTAAACCAGTGTACCCTGCAGGAATTTTGCATTGCTCTTGAATAGATACTGCAGGCGGAAAACTGATTAAGCTGTTACTGTGTTTGAAGTAAATGCATAATTTTGAGTTTTCATAAGTAGGTCTTTTTCCTAATACATAGTTAAAGCAAAGTTCTTTAGAAAATTAAATTAATGAATGTTAAGTTGAGGTGAGGACAGTAATTAATTTTTATAAGCATCGCCTTACATTACCAGTTTGAAATTGTTGAAGAGATTAGCTTGTCTTTTATCCAGTTTTGCAGTCATCGCGTCCACTGTGTCTCACCTCTTACCCTATTTCTTTTCTCAAACAGTTAGCTGTCTGAGAAACTAAAAAAGTCGCTGCAGAGTATTTCTTTACAATCCCATGTGGCTGACCTGGAAATGGAACACACCATCTTAAAGAAACATTCGTTACAGTTTTAGTACGGCACAGTGGTTTGTGTCTGTGTTGATGCAGTGTGCCAAGATATATGCCTGAAGCTTGTCTCTAATGAGTGCTCATGGTGGCTATCGCAGTGGTGGGGCTTTAGATCCCTCATCCTGCAGCCCGAGCCATCCCCCTGCCCTTATGCTGCTCACTCAAGGAGAGGAACTTGACAGTCCAGTGCCCTGCCTGTGAATACCTATCATTGTCCCTCTGGTTTGAGGGAACTCTAAAGGCTGGCGTAGGACACGCTGGCTGGGGTTCAGGAACTCTGCGGGGCCAGAGATTAGCAAGGCATGGCAGGATCCCTGATAACTGACACCCTCCACGCAGGCATCCGAGCCGCTCTCCCATCCCACTAAAGACTACAGCCACAAAGACGCCTTTCAGCGCTGGGCACGGTGGCGCTAATCCCCTTAGCACAAAGACCTGAGCCACCGATAGCATCTAAATAACTCTTCAGTAAATGTCATTTGCCTGAATTAGCTGTATAGTATCTCCTGATGTCGGTGGATTGCATTGTGGGTCGTACAGAAATATTTGTGCCTGTTGTGATGTCTCTTGATGTGCTGCTGAGTGCTGATGTTTAATAAACCACAGAGACAGGTCACCCACTGAGCTGGTCTGCCATTGGCTGCTTGGCCTGGGGGTCAATTTAGTGCTGCTGCTTTGTAAAAAGCATCTTAACCGTTCATGTGGCATGGAACCGTCTCACTGTTGGCCCTCACTGATACCATAGCCTTTAAGCCTTGGGGGGGAGCGACTGAATGGGTCAGCACTAGGCGGGTGAACACTTTAAATCCATACAGTTGAGATTGCCTTAAATGTCCTCTATGTGAAATGGCCTGTGGGCACTGTCTTGATGGGCGTATTCAGGTCACCAAATGTTACATTAAGGTTAGATTGTCCTTGCACTATTGTTGTCAAAGCAATGATGCCTCTGAGGAGATCGAGAGCAGACAATGCTCAATGCTCTCAAACTGCCCTTTTTTGCTTAGGTTAAACAAAAGAGATTGTACTGCAGCATCATTGATAAAAAAAATAAATAGAAAATAGGGAAATACCCACTGAAGACAATTTTTTTAAAGTCAATTTAAAGCAAAAAAATACGGCAGCCAAAGTGACTGTCACTGGTGGATGAATATTAATTCTCCTGCCTTCCAAGAAGAAGCACACAAGGAGGATAGCTGCTTCAAGATAGCAGGATCATTGCTTCTCTCAGCAAAAATAAATTACCCTTAATTGACCTTTTGACCACTGGTGAGGCTCCTTCCCAGGAGGATCGCTGTCCTGCCAGGGTTGCCATAGAAACGCCTGTTGGAAGATGCTGTCTGGACAGGAGATGCATGAGGGATGCTCTGGGTGGTCAGATTGGCCCAGCCTACCTTCCGTTCTGTCACATACAAACTAAAAAAATGTAGAACCAATACAAATGGTATATTGATTTATAAGTTCTCATTTGTAGTAGGAGAATCTAATTACATGATACATTTATTTGGCAATTGATGACCTGTAGGGCTTCTCCGATAACCACTGCATCACTCTTAGCATTTCTTTGTAATTCAGCTCACATTCCCTGCTTGTGTAAGCCTATCAGCCCATTACGAGGGCATGTCTGGGTCCTTCCGTGGACAAGACCCTAAGCTGTACAAGGCTGTGGATCAATACATCCCGCTGAAATGGAGAATGGAAACAAACAGCCTGTGTGTTTAAGTTTACAAGGAATGAATGATCCCTAGCAAAGTGTTTTTTTGCTCTCCTCCCTGCTGTCCCACTGGTCCTGGGTGAGTTTCAGAGTTTGAAAGGGAGTTTTACTCATTGCACCTCTCCCTCCCACCCAGCTTCAGTTCAATAGAGCTGACACCTGAGAACTGGACCAAGGCTGTATTCGCCCTATAGCCTGGCTTCTGGGTTTAGGCCAGATGGAAAGATAGACCAAACTGTTACTGGACGCCTGAGAGGGGTGGGGCAGGGGCCTGAAATTAGACATGCGGATACTCCTGTTTTTACTGTGTAACCTAATCTGTTATTGTTTGGCATTTGCTGGTAAAGCATTGTTGTTTTTCTGTTGGGAAAGAGCTCTTTTTGGTAGCAACAGGCAATTTAAAAGTCAAGGGAAGGATCTGTTTCCAAAGCTTACCCAGCCTCTGAAGCTTGAGAAAAATCATTAAATCACTAGGTCTGGAGGCAGCGGCCACCATTGATGTGAAAGAAGTCAGAGCAGCTCTTTGTGCAACTGATACTCAGGTGGGGGAGAGACAGTTAAGGATGATGCTTAACAGCGAGGGTTTCTTTTACACCTTTTAAAGGCTGTCTGAGATTTATTGGATATCCTTCTTTAGAGAATGTTCAAAGATGAACTAAAGGCATCGGGACTCGGTTTGGTTACACCAATGCTAGTTAACTCTGGCAGGTGAACTAGATGTTCATCTGGGTTTTTGTCTCCATTTAATGTAATAAGAGAGTAAAACTGCATTCTACTAAGTAACATTCAGAACGGCATCTTCATCCCAGAAAGTGTGTCTTGGAGAAATTCATCAATTTTTACTTGCCCCCCCTTTTGCATATTGTTTTATTTACTAGCAGTTTACAAATAACAAGAACTCAAGTCAAATGTCCCTTTGAACCTTTTATCTTAGTAAATAAATCAGAACTAAGACAAGCACCAGCGAGGCCCCAGATGAGGGGTTGTTGGCAGCCCTCGTAGCTGCTCTGCAAGTGAAATGCTCTACCAGTGTTTTTCCAAAACTTGATGGGCCTTAAAACAACCCACTTTGATCTGCATTGCTTTCTAACTTGTGGCAAACTGCACAACACAATGTTGGAGTTTCACTCACATCCTCTAGCATGACCAGACTAAATGCCTGTTCCCACGATAATTGAAATGTTTACATCTGCTACAGCTCATAAAAGTCTGTGTCTGATCAGTCATGTGCATATGCAAGTCTCAACAGAGAGGAGAAGGACGTGAGATGGTTCACCCATTAGGTACTTACTTCATCAGTTCAACAATAAACGGTGTAATTATTTTTTATTAAACCACTCATCCAACCAGGCAAGTGAGTTCCTACATTTGCTAACATGGCATATTACTTATACCAGACAATGTTATTGTGATTATACTTTATTATGTAGTATTACTTTTCGTTTTGTCTGAAAGCAAATTGACCCAATGACGTCTGTCACCCAGAAGCTGACATGGGTGTTGTATTACTTTGTGCATTTCCATTTGTGTCAGTCCCAGAGAAAACACATACCAACAACATGCTCTCCTGGAACCATTCACCTTGGACGCGCTCAGCGTTGAAGAGCAGATCACGTCAGGCTACATGTATGTGCTGTATTGTCCTGGTAATTGGTCCGCCCCCTCAGGCCGGGAGTGCTGGCAGAGACAGAAAACCCTCCTGCTGTCTTTCTTTCTTTACTTAATCCTCTTATAAATAGGCCAGTGTGTCTATTTTACAGGCAATAAAGCAATGTGTTCTGAGCATTTCAGTAAGGTTCAAGGGGTGAGCAGGAGGGCGAGGGGTCTCCAATCGAGGCAGAGGTCTGGTGTTCAAGATGTTGCAAAATGGATATCCTCTTAGCTATTTTTCGATGTACTGTCTGTTATTTAGCTTTCTCCCCTCCTGTGGCGTTCAGATTGAGCCAAGCTGAGCCCAGAACAGTTGGAAGATAAAAGAGGACAGGGAGCCAGTGGAGGGGAAAAATAGATTTATGCTGCGCTGCTCATGGTTTTTTTTTGTTTGGTTTTTTTTTAAGAAAAAGTAGTTGGTGCACCTTTTCATAGATTGTTCTTTTTAGGCAGAGAGGAAGATGTGTTGACCTGAACCGCTCTTTCCAGGATGAAAGCATTACCCAGGAGCCCTTTGTTTTGGCCCATGAGACTACTCCTACTGTTGCTGGCAAGGTTTATACCGCCAGCGATGATGAACTGTAAATCCATCAAGGCCATATAGTTTTGGGGAAACATACGAAGGCTGAATAGACAGAGTCATGTTTACAGCTGGATTGATTTATCATCTTCTTCTGCACTCCATTCACATACACAGGGGTTTAGGTGCCGGGAGGCATACCACAATTACTGCAGGGATGAAATCTGCTAGAGGAACATTGAAAAAAAAAACCTTTCAAAGATACGTATGTCTATAGTGCCCTCAAGGTCATACAAAAAAAATTCAAAAACAAAGAAAGACAGAAGTGTTTGTGGCTAAAAGGAGCTGCCGTTTGTTTGCGTGGAAGTTGAGCCCGTGGCTAACCTTGTCCTTTTCTTTCTCTCCACATGTCTGCTTGGATGTGACTGCCATTTCCACCAAAGGTAAGCTAAAAAAAATTGTCCACTGCCGCTGTTTCCGCAAACCAAACACATTCATTTTAAGGTCATGGGAAATGTCCAGTTTATTGCTTGACAGTAAGACCTTTTGCTTCAGTACTGCCTGACTGCTTATCCTTTTAAGCAAACCATCGATCAGTAGGCCCCTAATGCTGCTGAGGAGAAGTGCTGACTTAGTTGGAATATATAACAGAGAAACATCTCACGGAAGCTTCTGTTTACAGTCTTATTTTGCATTACATTTCAGATTCAAACAGGAAAATGTGTGAGCTACTCTTGTGTTTATGTATAGACAATAAGGAGGATCAGTTAATGATGGGAAACAGACCAAAAACTCGCTTCATGTGATTTTAGACAATGCTCTTACATTAACCTCACTAACTTCACTTTATACCGGATAAGAAGTCTGCTAAAGGAAATCTGCTCTTTAGTTGGATTCAATTTAGAAGAAAACAGGAAACACAACATACAACACAGTGAATCAAACTGATGTTGACTGTCAAAAATGACTGATGGGCTGATATTATAAAACAGTGTCAACTGGCGAGATAGCACAGTAATCCATTTAAGCCATTTGTCAATACAAAACAAAACAAATGCAGACACATGAGGCAACGTCATTTCATGTGCAAATAAAGCAGTCTGGTGTGGGGATGAACGGTTTGATGGTTTTACTTCTAAAGATTCTCTCTGTAATATCCTGTTGCTGGTGTTGTTTTTGAAGGTCGACACTTCTGTCTTTCTTGCATTTCTCTTAGCTTATTCCACAATTAACGCCTCCGCTAATAAGTATTGTGGGAGGATTTTCTGCATAATATCAGTCTAACTTCAAATGCGAGTGTTATCATTTTTTCTTTGATTATCTAACATGAATATTTAGTTCTTTTTTGTAAAGTGTCTTATGATGATTTATCAGCTTTATATTGAGCTCCTAGCCCAATCCAGCAGTGAGTGCAGCTCAGAAAGCTGATCTTATGTAGAAATCATGGGCTTTACGAAAGTAGGACTTATTGCAGGATTATGCTATTGGAATCCATTATATAGAACAAGTTAAGCATATAAATTGGTACAGTATGGTAAAGATAAGTCAAGCGTTAGCTGGCAGACAAACTCTAGCTTGCAATCTTAAGTTATACATTAAGTGTCTGCCTACTTTGGACAGACCACTTCTTCACTTCCATGACATCAGACTGTATTTTAGGGCCTCTACCACTGTTAAAACAGGTCGGAATATACTCGGGGTCCATTAATATCTGGGCAGGTCGCCCAGTTCAGCCTATATGTGGGGAAACACTAAATCCCTATATAGTGCAAGCTGTGTCTTCTCTGTAGAGGGAAATGTTAAGTAACTACAGGGCAGGGAGAACAAAAGTATGTGAATGGGCAGTGCACCAGTACAGCTCTGATGTGGCCTGTGTGGTGGGTAAAGATGGCAACGATTATGGGATGGTAGCCATACCATGGCCTTTCAAGCAGGAGGAGAGCTCAGACAGGAAACAGCATTGTCCAACGGTGCTTAAAGACGAGACAGGCTCTGACAGAAAGACAGGGAGAGCTCCAGCTTCACACGCAGGTAATTGGCTGTCGGCATGGGGGACGACACAGCGTGAGGCCAGAGTCTTTATTCCAAGCACACACACACATACACACACTCTCTTCCTCTTCCTCTTCCCGTCCACCCCTCTTCACCTTTGAGAGAACTGCCTATAACAACAGCTGCTGCCCCGCACCCAGTTAGTATTCACACACAGCCAAGCAAGCCAATTAGTGGCCTCAGAGCGTATAATTGTGCGTCTGTGATTTTGTGTGTCTGTGTGAAGGTGTCATTTCGTTAAGTCTCAGGGGGTCGCGCCACCTCCTGCAGTGAGGTGTCTCTCCTCAGAGTGTGAGTGACAGTGCACTTGGAGGGAGGCCATTGTGCCAGTCAGGCCTCACTGGCTTCCAATGCTGTTTACATTTAAGGGGAGAGGAAACCAGCAGTTGTCGTTTTGTGTATGTCTGTGCATGTTGACAAAAGACTGAAGGACTCATAACGCCCACATTCTTCAGATGGTGGGAAATGATTTTGTCAAATGTTAAGAATTTGTATTCATTTGAAATAGCTGAAGCAAATGTATGGACTTTTTAGCAAGGGTGGACAGATTCTATTTTACTCTTATATGCATTAAAAATGTCAAATACTGATCTGTTGGTGATATGAAGGATTGAAAATGTTTGAGTTTTCTTGTGGTGTAAATCTACAGCCTTTAATATAGTTTAAGTTTTTATTGTTGGTTCCCATTGTATTATAATGTGTAGAGACTGTTTCCCAGAGCAAACTCTCCTTACAGTTCAGGAAGGGCTATAAAGAGAAGTGCTTCCTGCGCTGATAGGAGAAAGCATCTCTCCATTATGTGAGCAGAGAAAGTGAGCTGTGCATTAAATGTCTCGTCAGAGACATCAGACTGCGAGGCTTCTCTCACATCATGAGATATTCTTGTTTTACAAAGTGACTGTATGCTGAAAAAAACCCATCAGACATCCACATTAAGACTAGTATAGACTCTTTAGTGGCACCATCAAAAACTGTCTGTGATGCTTATGTAAAATTTAAGAGTCCTCAGTAAGTTTATGGTGGTTTATTTTTATGTGAGCTTTTTCAGTATTTATATACTTTTTTTCCATTTCATCTTTACCTGAGTAAGGCAGTACTCTTATTAAAGTACATCTGGCTTCATGAAAGTACTAATGTATTTCTGCTGTGCTACAAAAAGATCAGAGAAAGAAAGAAAAAGAAAGATCCAGAAAGATATTAAAAAAACATGTTCTTTTGGGAAATGGCAGTTTCACAGCTTTTATTTTGTTTAAAAAAAATCATCAGCTTGAAAAACAGAAACCAAATGTGTTTGGGTTTTTTTTTCTTATCAGTCACATTCAGTGAACATGACAGCTCTCCATGTTCCCTTTTTTCAATTACTTGTTTGTGTCACTGGCAAAAATTTGTCTGGCATAAAATTTTGGCTGGTGCTGAAATTTCTAATTTTATTTTAATGAAACATGCTGTTGGAGGCTAAGTGTTTTGTTTATAGCATGTCCGGTTTTGGCAGATTGCTTTAGGTTCTTACTTTAATAATGTGGACACAAACTATGTTTGATGTCAAAACCATTTTTTTGGGTGGAGTCTACTTGCCATCCATGCAAGTTTTTTCCATTCTCCTTTGAGCTTGGACTGCTTTCCATTGATTTTCATCACCAGCGCTGAGCTTCTCTGCAATACAAATAGTCAACCAAAAGTACAGTGTTTTTCTTTTATTGACTTTGAAAATTATGAGCTGTTAATATTAATATCCTCTGTCCTCGTATTTCAGTAAGACTGTTCTCTGTGAGGTTTGCTGGAAGTGATGTAGTAATGCAGCCCTGGTAAGCACTACAACAGACTTAACTTCTGTTTAGCAACTAGCAGGTTAACTTAAGGGGATTTGGCCTTGTGTGCTTCGATGAATTTGGCATGTAGTTAACACGCCAGTCATAATTTTGTTTTGATGAAAACAAAACTCGTGGTATTTCCTCCTGGTGTTCTTCACTGCCATTTAGTGAGAATGAAGTAACGAGAGCAACAGGCGGACCAGCCTTAAAAGTGACTAATTGTCTTTTTAAGTACGTGTTGTGCGAATGATCTTTATTTATGCTGATGTGAAGAGTGAGTCATACAGATGTTGGAAAGTAATTGATAAATATTCTCCTCTAAGATATAATGGAAATGTGGGTAAAAAAAAAAAAAAAAAATTTAAATTTGAGAATGGGATTTGGTGAGGTAGGTGGAAGAATGAGATTTAAATGGATTAGCTGAAAGATTGCCAAACTGAGCGGAAAACACTGTAGTAATATTCATCCAAGTGAACCTAGTTATTTTTCTTCAGACCAATGACTGCTCTTTAGAGGAACATGAATCTCCACTGAGCCTGGAGTGTAGAGGGGGAGGGGGCTGGCTGGTCAGGATCGCCGCTGGTCTAGCCGCGGTCTGTAACTTCATACACCGGCATCCTCATTAGACCAGAGCACTGAGCAGAAACAGACTATCCAGATGAGAGCACGCTGTCCATTTGATCCCCAGGATACTCAGAGGCAAAATAAACAGAAATATCAGAATACATCAAACACGATGTCCATTTTGTTTCTCTTTCACTCTCTGTATCAGTCTCAAGCTTTTACCCCC
>JAPZDX010000003.1:7056954-7067672 GCA_029783625.1 Naso annulatus | reverse complement strand
AGTCTCAAGCTTTTACCCCCTTTTTCCGTGTCCCATTTCCTCAGTTTTTAAAGTCAATACAAACATTCAGCATGGACATTTGTCGAACAGATGTAGAGATGGATGATAGATCCCAGCTGCAGTTATGCTCTGAAGGGTAATCTCTACTTGGAGTTAGAGGTAAAAGACAAATTCATTTCTTCCTCCTTCCACCTCGACCCACTTCATCAGAGTTAGGATCCTGGAGAGGCATAGTGGAACGACTGCTGTGGAGTTGGAATAAATTGCAATCAAGACAGTTTTGTGTTAACGATAAGAGTTATTTTTATTCCTGTACTGATACTATAGCTGGCCCTAATGCAACTTTTTAGGCTTCGGACATTTTTTTGTTTTACATTACAAACCTCCGAATGTTTGTTCTCATAATACATGTTTAAAAATTAGGAATACTTTAGGCCTTTCGTAACCGAAAGCAAAGCCTAGCGTGAATAAAGGGAATATAAACTGCCCCATAATATTAGCCCATTCAGAAGAATGGAGGACTTTCCATGTTCTGTCATTAACTATCGCCAAATAACCATTATTTCTGCACTGTATCGGTTGTGGAGGTCCCATACACATCGGAAGACTTAACCACATTGTGTCTGTGTTCATAAAATCATCTCGTGGCGTATTGTGTTTCATCGTTTTGTTTCCACACACGGCAAAGTGGCGACGTCAGGAGGAACAGGGGCTTGCAGTTTCATTAACTACGGCCGATAAAACCATTGCTGCTGCACTGTACCCGTTGTGGGAGTCCCAGACATGTTGAAAAACTTAACAGTGTTTTGTCTGTGCTCATAACGTCATCTGGAGGTGCAAAAAGTGGTGTTGTACAGCTCTGGCAGAAACAAGTCGCATCTGCTGTGAAAGCCAATGGAGACTATTGATGATGTATCTTGTTCTTGGAGGGGTGTCCCATTTCGTAGAGGTAGATTTCAACCAGTACCCCTTGTGAGTAACTTTGTTCGAAGGGAACTAATAGATAGGCTGATAGTAGTAATAATAATGCTTAAAAATAAATAAATAAAAATTCCAAACCCTGCATTGAACTTTGAATGCATATGTGCAGAACGAATTTCAAACCATTCGAACAATCGGGGCCAGCCCCAACTGCTACAGCTGACAGACACAGACAGACACCTGCCTGTTCTTGAAAAGGACTTCAAGTCATTTAAGTTGTTAGTAGTGTTTTGCGGTATGTGAAGGTGAAAGCCTGCTGATAGCTTGGAGCCTCTAAGCTGTTTGAGCAGGAAGGTCACACAGTGGTACCCACCATCTTAAACCTGTTGTTGTTAGCCTTTATCGGTCACACTTATCCCTAAGGAAGTCTGTCTTCCTGTCCTATCTTAGATCCTCGCTTGCACTGTGTTAGTGTCTAGATGCCTATCAACAGGTGCGGTACCTGAACAAATACTCAACACAACCTCGACGCAGAGAAACCAAACATTTCATTTCCTGTCCAGAGACCCTTAATCTACAGCTTACATGAGGTGGTGACTAGTGAGCCTGCAGTAATCTGGTTTAGTTGATACAGCCAGTGCTGCCTTATTTCTATTGTGCTTGCAGTTTGGACACAAAGTGCTTTTTCTCAACATGCAGGTGTGAAATGAAAGAGTGGAGCTGTTGAATTGTTCATAGAAACAACATAATCACCTTGACCGTGTTCAGCTCAATCCGAGTGGGTGGAAACACGACAAGTGCTGTGTGTTGCCAAGTAACGCAGCCAGTAAGTAGTTGTGTGATCGTTTATAACAATGGTCGGTGAACGTCACAGTGCTTGAATAAAGCTGCCAGGCTGTGTAACAGTGAGATTTACAACAAAAACATTTTGCAGCGAGTACTTTCATTTCGAAAGTTGGTGTCTTTTTTTAAGGCTGGCAGACTGTTATTTTGATGGAAATGAGGCGAGATCGGTTTGTTTCAGAGATAAGTCTCAGTTGTTATCCTTTGCTTTGATTCCCAAGTCCTTTGCTCAGTACTTGCATCACTTGGTTATCCTTCATCAGTATGTATCCCTGTGCTACAGCCAGCAGCCACCTGATAGCCTGTTAATGATTTAAGACTAAATGGAACACAATAAAAGTAAACAAGAGAACAATAAATCAGATAGTTATTTGAGAAGTCTGGCAGTAAGAAGGAGACCATAGACATTTGTGGGTGATTTCTTTTTTCCTCCCCCCCCTCTCTCTTCAGCACTGAGGTTTCAAGTAGATCGCGCTCTCTCTATGCTAACACAAACATTGCTTTCAAAGCTAAATGCTGAGCCCCACTGGGGGTCTGCCGCATCCTGCACGCTCCCCTCTTATTCAAATAATCAGAGACGCTGCAAATGTCACGAACCCCCCACGGCACACACAAAGTCATCACATGAGATTTGAAAGTGGCACTTGAAATGCAGTGCTGTTTTGATATACGACACTATCTGGCAAATGTAAATACAAGCTGAGAGTTGATGCACTTGAACCCCAAAGAGAAATGTCTCCTAATGGTTTTCACACATAAAAACATCTGCACAGCTTTGTATACACTCATTAGTATATAAGACAGTAAGAAATAATTATCTTTACAATTATGCATAGATAAGCAAAGCAGATGTCTGTTTTGTTTTTTTGTTTTTTTATGTTGGGTTGTTCGAGGCACTGATGCCTTGTCATTGTCTTACCTGCTGCAGACGGTCAGTTCGCTCTCTGGAAGGAGAAGCAGCATGACTCACTTGCAGGAAACAGCGTGTATATTATTGTAAACGGCACCTCTTTTAGCCACCAACAGGACCACCCACCTAAAGTATATATTTCCCTTTACTTATATGCTACATTTTTTTATTTTTTAGTGCTTAAGAGTGCTTTCAGCCGTTTCTTTTGGGACTACGTTCCCTCAACTGCACAACGTCCGTATTCCCACACAGAACTGCAGCTGTACCAGGTACCAGCTGTGCAGGTAGTTCCCATGGAGACAGTTGTATGACGACAATGTAAATCACTTAATACTTTAATAGTGTTGCGTACACGTAAAAGGACATATATACTTCAGGTGTGTGGTCTTGTTGTTGCTTGAAATGTTTACAGCCATACTGTGCTCTGATTTCTGCCAGTGAATCGCACTGCTTCTCCAGACAGAGAGCGAGCTGACCATAATCTACGGCACGTAAGGCACCGACAAGGCATAAGTGCCTCATTCAACCACATGTTAAAAAAAAAAAAAAAATCAATCCTATCCCTTTAAGATCCTTCATTTATGCAGGGCAGTTACTAGGATTCAGTAAACACTTGGTGCTAAACTACATCATAAATGATCCAGTTACAAATGGACAGGTTGAAAAAAGCTGGACAGTTCTCAGTGTAACTGCTGCTTGTATATGTTCCAAATATTATGATCAGATTTCTCACTAATGATATTCAAAGTGCTGAGTGTCATGTCATTGTGTGCACAGGATGACAAAAGCTCTCAAAGAGGTTTTATACTCCGTACCTGTATTATAGTGTTTTGTTTTTTTTTTTTAATTCGTATGACACCTTATAAAATAGATTCAACAGAAGGTTATTTATAACTCATTTTCAACAGATTCTGATGCCTCTGTTTTGCAGTCAGTCTTGTCTGGGGCTCATACTTCAGCTGGAGTACGTTTATAAAGGATGCCACATGTGAACAGGGTTTAGTAAACCAAAATGCAGTGAAGTACAGAAATAGATTGTCTCCATCCCCACTTTCCTTGCTCCTAATGGCTGTGCTAATGGACCACCTGCTGGCTTGCAATGCAAACACAATGATGGCACAAAGTGCTTTCCTTAATTAAAAGATAATAGAACCTAATTATAATCATTTGGGTTACAGATGCATGAAAAACAACAGGAACAGCGTTGGAACAACACACTTACTATCTTTTCATCTCATAACTGGAGGCTTTTGATGTCAGATTTTATTTCGATGACATACTTTCTCATTAGGTGTACAATTAGTTCCTTGTGTGTGTGTTTTTTTTCCTCACTGATGTTTAGATCTGTTGTGTGCTTTGATTTTGGGGAGGCTGGTTTGTATTTGTTTGTTGCTGCTTTAGCATTGCATTTCTTATACTGGATTACTCTTAATACAGCGTATTTAATCTGGATTCTATGTTTAATTTATGAAGCATTACCTTAAAAAAGACAAGAAATCTCCTTATTTCCTTTTGGTTTTCTTTCAGCTTATTTACAAGTGCTTGTTTTGAGACAGTTTGTTGACATTGTTGGGTGGAAATATTTCCTGTGCTGGATTAAGTCATAATCCCAGTGTGATTAGTGTAACAAAAAGTTGTGGGAGCGGTAATCCAGTGAGCGGATGCCCTGTACTTTCATGTTTGTTGCGGATTCTGTTTCTGGATGGGACGGCTTAAAGATTTCGAGCAGTTCAAATCATAAATGTGCATAAATCTGAAAAGGACTGAATGATCATGCATCCAATAATCAGTGTAGAGTTTTAAGATGACTTGTGTGCAGTCCGGGAAAGCTCCCGCTGAGACACTCTTTCTGCTGTTTGTAGAGTCGGTGCATTCATAAAAGCACACACTCACACACCCATGTGGTCCACAGTCACAGGGACCTTTCTTACAGCAGGAGAGACTCCAGTGACTGCATTTACAGTAGACGTCTGTCCTGAAAAGTTGTGGCTAATCAAACTGCGGTGACTACACTGAACTCACTCTTGCAGAGGCAGCCAAGCTCTGCAAGGAAACCTACGCCACACAGCCGAGGTGTCCTGGAAACAACCTGGCTGCCAGGTTTGTTTGATTCCCTCCTGCCAGCATCAACATCTGTGTGTGTTTGCGTGTGGGAGGAAGGGAGGGAGAGGTATAGATATAGAGGCCAGGAGGCCACCCATGTCTTAAATCCATTTTTCTAAATCTAACAAGGAAGGTTCATACACACACAACGCCTTTATTCTTGGCTTTCAGGAATGTGTGTGGCAAAGATCTGATGAGGGATTTTTTTGTATTTACTGTCAGCTTCAGTCAGGGGCAAGGCCTCAGGCTACATTCACTAGAACAAAAAGAACTAACACTGTTTCCCTGTTGCTTAGATGACGATATTGCAGATTGCATTGCAGACTGCTTTTACCGGAGGGATTCAGGAAGCTTTTAAGAACATACCTTTGAAGGCCAGTGGCAGATGGAATGTTATAGTGTGATGGAAAGAGACAGCAATACAGAATGAGAGGGTTTAATGGAGGCCGTATTGTTCTCTGGAGCCCCGTTGAGTGACTGTAAGAATTTGACTGTTAAGAAGGGACATGCTCCTCCACGCATCCATCCATCCATCATTAAATATTCCATCTTGTCGTCCTCCTCATTAGATCATGACATAGATACTGCCCTGGCAGAGGACTCTAATTTCAAACCTCTGTTCCAATTATCCTGCTTAAATATATTAGCAGTTGGATGTTGCTGCAGAGCAGTGGCATTGGATTGACCTACAAGGAAATTGTAATACTTCAGGGGATTTGGTTTATCTCCCGCACAATCTCCTGTCCTCTTCAGTGTGAGATAATGAGTGAGTAATGACTGAAGCAGACTCTGTTTTACAGCCTTCATGAAGCCAAAAGCCCCAGTGACTCTGGGCATAACACAGGCTGTCATCAGGATGACCCAAACAAGCGTTCAGGGTCCCCTTTTTCCCTTTTTTTTCCCCGACAATCTTCCTTCCTCTTTCCCTCTTATCTCGGCTCACTTCCCTCCATGCTGGGTAGTTTGCCAGAGGGGTTGCCAGAGTGCCACCTCTTTCCTGGTTGGCACTTGTGTCTGGACATAGCTGAGGTGCAGGCATTAGCCAGAGTCGCCTGCAGTGAGGAGGAGACCAGCACTGGCAGCCAAGGACTTAGTGCCCATCTGCCGCCAAAGCCAGGGAGGGAACCGTCATTTATTACCTCCACTGATGCGAAAAGCAGCTCCTGTCACTCTGGAGACACACTCTCCTGTGATTGCTGTGTTCATAAAGTTTCAGCCTGCATGTTAGGCGTCGAGTTGTGCAGTGCAGGCATTTTGCCCCCTCTTTCTGTTGAATCCATCAAGCTTGTTTGTCTTTTCGGATCATGTGTCAGAAAGCAAGACATTTGGAAACAGCATCTCAAGTTTTCCTTTTCCTTCATCTCATGTATGTCATATCACTCCATTGAGCCGGCCTCTGCAGGCCTGCAGATGAAGATGTAAACATGCAGTCAGCCTCAGTTCTCTAAGAGCGCACTCTAAAGTCTGAATCATCCAGCAGTCTTGTGTGTTTAGCCTGGCTGCAAACTGCTGAGCTCTGTTCCACCATGACTTAATCTTCCATCTTTGGCTCATAATAATGCTGGAAAAATACTAAGTGTGACCCCAGATGTTTGACATTACTGTTACTTTATATTTAGTTTGATACTAAATCCTCTTTTAATTTTTGCTTAGCCCTTTGCAGGGTTAGTTATAGCACTTACTTGTGTAAATAGTTTGTACTAGACTTTTATGTCGGCTGTGTGCAGCGCCTTTGTTGTATACATGTTAAAAAGCTGGACAATTGTGCAAGAAATGGCGGCTTTTATCCTCCACTGCTGCATTTTTCAGTTTTCCCTCTTAAAAGTGGTGTCATTACTGGATTAGTGCCTAGTTTTCCATGACCAAAGAGACAGGAACGACACAACCTGCCTTACCTGAGCAATGCTTAATCCATCCTAATCTAATAATTGCTCCCACATTCACTCTGTCTCATAAGAGCACAGCTGCAGGGGACGGCAGTGGCTCCAGATTGCTATGCGCCATGGGTAATAATACCATGGTTCCCTTTCATGGCCATGTTCAGATCTGTGGAAGATTTTTCATCATCATCGTTTGGGCGTTCCAGACAACTTGTATAACCTCCTCTCAGTGCTTCTTTCTTTCTTTCTTTCTTTCTTTCTTTCTGTCTTTCCCTCCTTCCCTGTCAGCTCACGTTCTGTCGTCAGCATGTGTGGGTTACACAGAGATGCATTTGGCTGCCCGTGTTTCAACACTCAGCGTTTTATGAGTGGGTGTTGAAAATCAGTGAGAGCTGGCCGCGCTCAGATGTCTCTATTTTAGATACAGCATGACAGTTCTGAAGGCTGGTGCAGAGGGACAGAGCAGCAGGGGTGATGAGAGATGCAGCTCCTATCTTCTCTGAAAGGCTTCTTCATGCACCGAAGCTCCGTCTGTCATAAAGCAAGCAGATCACGCTCCATGAACTGCCATTTATACATCACATGATAATGTGGAATAGCATGACGTTGTGATACGACGGTAATGCTCTGTGCTAAAGTTGAATCATCTCAGCGGTGAGATGAAAGATGAGCGTCGGCTCTTTGATGCAAAGCCATGATGCGTTAATTGGGTGTACAAAATGCGTGCAAAACCTATAATTAGGTAGGTTTTTGTGAATAGAGCTGTGTAAATTTGTTTTAAAATCTTTTTTTATCGGATTTTGCAGCATAATGCAACATTTTATCCAAGACTTTAATATTTTAAAACTCTCCTCTAATAATCAAAGACATATGAAGAAATGTGCTAAATATTTAAGAGTGCTTTTTGAAAATGAGATACCGGACTCCTTATACCTGATTCAGCCCAGTTTATTCTACCTAAAGTATATTGCAAAGCTTTTTCTGCTGGCTATATGATAGGGAGTCAAGCTAGTCTAGTTTGCTGCAGTTTTCCTGTTATGACTAATAATGAGGCGCTAATGGCGTAGGATGGGTGGCCTATTAAAACGCAGTCAAAGGAGGGTTCGGGTGGGGCCTAGCCAGCACTTTGATGCTGTTGACCGCCTCCCGGTTCACTTATTAAGAGATTTATGGCTGATGCCTGTGTCTCCCTTCCTGCTCTCACTGTTGCATGAGTGTTTTTATTATTTTTCCTGTCATGGGGACCATATGGAGCACTTTTTTATTTCAAAGGCAGAGGTGTGCTGGCAAGCAGCAGCTCGTTAGAAGGCATGAGAGGACATTTCATAACGGCTTAGGAGAAGCATCATACTTCTGTCAAATTGTCATTTCAAGTAGTTGGATGGGGTAAATAAATGCCTTTGATCTGAGAAACACGTCTACGGTGCACTCAGTGTCATGTCTCTGAGAAAAGGGCTCATTTTGAAGAGTTATCAAAGTGGGGATCAGTGTTGAAACTCCACTGAGGCGTCACCGATGACTGTTGCTGCTGTTTGAGGGAGGAGTGAAGCAAAAAGCGATGGAGCACTCTGGTCCACCTGGAGAGGTTTGCCTGCTGGTTGCCATGCCAATGTTCCATGATAATAAGCTGGGGAGTGGGGTCTTTGTCTCACTGGTGTAGCGCTCGCGCCCTGCTGTCAGCAGTAGGATAGAGAGAAACGGGCATAAATTGATAGTGATCTCAGTGAGTTCCTTTTATAATGAGCCCTGCCCTCTCTTTGCACACGAGCAAGTGGCTTTGCACATTGAGAGCCCTCTGCAGTGTAATTACCTGGTACAATAAGAGCAGCGATTGAATTATGGAAGCAGGGGGTGTACATAGCAGTGTTGGTGATAAAAAGGAAGCCTGGCTCTGCTGCTTTGAACATGGGTTTCAATTAGACGCAGAGGAATGAACACAGAGATGTGCTGTGCTGATGTGTGCTTTGCAGAGAATAAAATACTACCTAGGGTCACTTTTTGGATGTAATGCAAAGAGACAGCAGGGAATCATTCTTTTGTATAACTTTGATCCATTCCAGCTTGATATAGTGGGAGTTCCTCTGTAACGGCTGAGGTTGAACACTGTCTATTTATTAACACCTGAAAGTTACCTTGTACGAGCCTTTAATATCAGACACAGCGTTGTGTACTTCAAGATTTCACGAACTGGATTAGAGCTGAAAGTATTTATCAGTTAATTAATTTACCAACATATATGAATTTCCATCAATTTTTAAGGTTGTTTGATTGTTTTAAAGGAATAGTTCACAATACTGTGTAAATAAATCCATTGACTTTCTGGCATAAAGTGAGATGAATATTTTACCATCTAACAGAAAACTTACCTGAGTAAATTATCAGTCAGTTGATCACATACATTACTAATAAGTTATTTTAAAAAAAAAAAAAGATCAACAATGGATTGTGGGCCTTTGTTAACCATGATATCAAAATAATGTAAAAGTTACACAATGTTAAAAGATATGAAAGTGAAGAAAACAAATAATGAAGACCAGTAAAAAAATTCAGTGATTAAAACATTTATAATGGGTTTAAAAGAAACTAAATGGTTTTTGATCATGGATTTGAATTGATCAGTGAGTATCAAAGTAATAGCTAAAAGTTTTGGGGTGTGTTTTCAGAAAATCAATGCATAGATTCTAAAAGTAGGGCTGCACTATTTGGAAAACTATTTTAATGTGATTATTTGATCGATACTGCAGTTGATATATGATTTGCAAAATTAGGGGGAATATAACATATAAAAATTATTCTGTTGTAATTTTTTGCAGAGATCTTTTCAAGACTAAGAGGTTTTCTTAATCTCTGTAGAATATGATGTATGCAGGACAACTCTATGGCATCACAGTATTTAAATAAAATGGTATTTTGACATACAAATTTCTCCTTTAACATCATTTTGCCTCAATACAGTTTGAAAATTGCAGTAGGCCATGTTGTGCAGCCCTAGCTAAAAGTAGATATGACAAGTTCAATAGAAGCTGGAGGGACTTGCAGTGAAAGCCAGTCATTAGAGTGAGTTTGATATGTCGCACATACCTGTGACGTAAGACAACAACTTCCCATAAGTCCTTATAAACAAACACATAGGCCTACATGTACCTATCACATCTCTCAGACAGAGAAGACCACACAAATTAATCATACAAGATTGATCAACCTATTTAAAGCAATTGCTATTTGCAACCCTTGACTAGTTAAGTTTACTAAAGGCGTTTGAGGTCAACAGTGAGATCAGTCTTTTGTGAGCCTCCCTGTCCCTTCTGTCCCATTGGTCTGACAGAGACGTTGTACCTGGTCTGACTTTGTCCTGTTAAACGTCTCTGCTGTCAAGTCAGATCAGGCAACCTGACCTCTCTGTTTGGACGGCCTTTCAGCTTCATGCTCTGGTGATTTCTCTGTGTAGTGCATGTTGGAGATCCAGACTATTGCTGACACACAGCATTGTTAAAAATACTGACCAAGACTTCACTGAGGCATGAAAGTGAACTTCTAGCAAAATAAACTCAATCTGACATCAGTATCTCAGGTTAGCTTCTTCTTTCCTGTTGACGTTGCTTTGTTTACAGACCAAGATTTGGGTTTTATGTCTTAATTACATTATTAATTAAAAAAAAATAATAATAATCTGAAATTTTGACTGTGATTTGTATTCTGCCACATTGTGCTGCATAGGTCATGCTGGTACATTTCTCGCTAAACCATTTATCTCTGTATTTTTATTCGTTGCAGATGAAATATAAACTTGGATTTTGCATAAATTTAATGTATCAAAAAGCAGTTTGTCATAGAAATGTGCCACTCTTAATGCTCTTTTGCGTTTTTCCACTTTGTTTATGAGACCAAAATTCTGTCAGCTGGTTTTAGGGAAGATTTTCTGCAACCAGTTTATTTGGAGGCAGTCAGGGGAGGCAACTCAGTCACTGGAAAAGTGAAGCAGACACACACACACACACACACACACACACACACACACACACACACACACACACCAGGTAATTTTTTGACAGGCAGTGACA
>JAPZDX010000003.1:7017989-7030863 GCA_029783625.1 Naso annulatus | reverse complement strand
CCAGTGTCTTACAGAAAGTCATGTTATTTAATGTCAGGAGCATAGTGGAAACACTGGGACTGTAGACCTGATACATTATATATAATTATAAGATATATTATAAGATTATAATGTCATCTATTTAGACCAGTGGCCCAAGATCATCAACACCAAGTGTATTTGTTTAAGGACCTGCATGTGGCTGAGGAGCTGTCTATCATTTATGGGTCTGTATAAAACTCCTGTACTGATACTGTGTTATACTACAATGCATTTTCTATGTGTGTGTGTGTGTGTGTGTGTCGACACAGCTGCCCCAGTGTGGGTGACAAGGCCTCAGGACAGCCAATTAGAGGAGGGGAAACCAGGTTACCTTCACTGTCACGCTCAGGCCAACCCTGACCCGGAGGTCATGTGGCTCCGCAACAGCATCATGATCATACCAGAGGTCAGTTATTAAACACATTGACACACACACACTTATCAGTGTCTTTTTCTGACATGCATTCTATCCACCTGTAGCAGCTGAACACTTGCTTAATATCTGCTTTATTTGTGACGCAAGATAATTTCACTTAAAAATGAATTTTCTTTGGTTTTTCAGGACTCACGTTTTAAGATGTTCCCCAATGGCACTCTCAGAATCAACAATGTGGAGGTGTATGACGGACAGATGTACGGCTGTGAAACGAAGACTGTTGGCGGCCGACTGTTTGGGCAAGCTAGAGTTACTGTGCTGGGTAAGCTGTAAGGGAATAATGCAGTCGATCAATGGCAGATTATACTCTTCTTACTGTGGGTGTACGTAAAGTGTTTCCTATCACACTGACAGAAAGGCAATGTGTAACCACTAAACTCACGCGGGGTATAATGAGTAACACGGCGTTGAGAGAAAATATTAAGCCAGTGTGATCCTGCCTGTGGGCTTGCCTGTGCGAATGTGTGTTTAATAAAAAAAAGGAGGAGCATGTCTGTGTTGTGTCTCCACGGGACACCCACAGAGGTGTAAAATATGACTCGTGCAGCAGCTTTATTCCAGCGTCCATTTTCACACATTATCTCCATTATAAATCCCCTCAGCGTGGCTCTGCTGTCATACCACTGCTGCGATAGATGGGCTGACATGTCGTTGTTTTGTCTGGCCAATCTGTGTGTGTGTGTGTGTGTGATCTCAGCCTCTGATAGATCTAAGCTTTTATACTCAGATCTCTGTGTACATGTGTGCATGTAGCCACATTTTCCTGAATGTGTCTGAACATGATTTGCTACAGCTTCGTGTCATTTCATCTGCTGTGCGAGTTGCACAACATCGTGCACGTGTTCACTGTGTGTGTGGTTTTCTGACTTGTGTTTCAGAGAAGCTGAAGTTCACCCCGACCCCACAGCCAGCTCAGTGTCTGGAGCTGGATAACGAGATCACCATCCAGTGCTCGGCTAAAGGCAGAGAGAGCCCTACAATCCGCTGGACTAAAGCAGGTGTGCTAACTCGCTTAATCTAGCTAAACAACGACTGACTCTTAAGGAAATATCTCATTTAAAATGCAGCAGTGCCTTTCATTCCTTTCACACTAATGATGACAAATGCTATTTCCCCAAGAATATGTAGAAACACGCACAGATTAGACACATTCATCATCATAGATCATCCCCCTCTATCTGTGTTTGCCATGATGGAGCCAATTTAACCACTTGAATTCCGTGCAAGGCACCAGCCTCTGCCCTGCTGAAACCCTGTGTGTCCCTCTATCTCCCCCTGCAGACGGAGGAGAGCTGCCACCTCACGTGGAGCAGAGGAACGGCCAGCTCCACTTCACCAAAGTCACACGCAGTGACGCCGGCAACTACACGTGTATCGCCTCCAACAGCCTCCAGGGGGAGATCAGAGCGGTGGTGACCCTCACTGTGGCCGGTAAGCTGCACACTCATCGTCCTGGAGGCAGGGAACTGCAAAAGAAAGGGTCACGTTACCATATTAGTCATTCATCCCACATCCAAAGTGCTTGTGGTCTCAGTGCATCTGCGGGTGGTTTTATGAGGAGACAGGCATTGATCATTCTCATCAAGCGGCAAATACAGCAGCATTTATCATGTGTGCTCGGTGGCCTTTTTATTGCCCAGTAATGAATTACTTTTAAGCTGTAGAGTGTAACTGAAAGAATTTCAGCCACAGTCAGCACAGCCTGTAAAGGAAATGTTACAGCCCTGTTGTGGTGTAACAGTTGTATTAATGAGCGTGTGTGTGTGTGTGTTTGTGCGTGCACATAGTGTACATCCGATTTAAGGTGGAGCCAGAGAATATAACAGTGTACCAAGGTCACACAGCCATCCTGCACTGTCAGGTCACCGGCGACCCCGAACCTCACATCCACTGGATGGTCAAAGACAAGACGCTGGACATCAGTAAGAACAGGAGGTAAAAAAGACACGTCGGCGTCCTTCTAATTTGTCTTTTAGCCAGCTGTCACGAAGTAGAATTACAGAGATAACAGGTTCAAAACAGGATTTACCAAAGTTTCATCTGTACATTCATTACAGATTTAGCTTGTACTGATATAGAATCACACACCTAATAGCAGAGATCATAATACCAAGAATTTTCTTTTTTTTTCTGTATAACTTTCATACTTCATCCAATTTTATTCATGCCAAGGCAGACAAATCATAGAAAAGAAATTAGAAACTAAGTATAGATTGAATGATATTGGTACACCACATTATTATGTGAAGAGAAAAAAGTATAACACCTGTCTTTCCCTTTCCTTCTATGTATGTGCGTATTCATAAGTGATAACCATTTTAATCAGTACGTTGCCATAACTCTAATCCATCTTAAAATACAGTATCGATTTTTATTTCCATTCCTATCTCTAGCCAGTAGGGCTGGATTGCTTCACTTTTTCAAAATATATGAAAGTGATTTAGAGATTTAAGTGCACTTGGGAGGCACGAGGTAAAGTGCCGGAGTGCTAAAGTGTTGGTATATTGCATATGATTGCAAAGTGCTGGTGTAAATTGCACGGTGCCCGCTTGCACAAACTTTGCTTTTACAGATGTGTGTATGCACATTTTATTGCACAGGGTTAGCATATATATAGATATGTTTATGTAGGCATTATGAGGTTACACATGGTCACAAATTCTCAACAATGTTCAGAACTTGAGGGGATGGATTCTATTTAACATAATTAAAACCACTCTTTCTCTTTAAGAGATTCTGTTTTCTTCCTTCTTCCATTTAGTTTCAGAAAGTAAAGTAGACTGGTTCTTGGAAGATTGTATGCATGATAATATTCTCGATTCCAGGGAAAATTTGTTGAGTGATGCAAGAGAACTTCATGTTTTCTTGGACTCTGTCTGAAGTGGAAACAAAACTGCCCTGTGATCTATGAACAGATGTCTGCCTCCGTCCACAGGCAGATAAAAACTGAATTGGTACCTTAATTGAATTAAATTGGTGTCTAAATATGCAACCAAAATCAACCAAAATGAAATGGACAACTAAAATTAAGGAAGTGCAAAATTAATATTCTGTGATTGTAGCATCATTTTAACTTTCCATTTTACTGGGAGGTTCAACAACCTCTTCATTTAACTTTTATTTCTTTTAGATTTTAGAAGTCAGGACAGTTCTCTCATTCTCTCAGGGTATTATGCAGGTCATAATACAGGTGAACATCCTGTTATGTCACCTGACAGTGTGACATCACCTGCGTGTGCATTGTAATATTCTGTTGCTACATCTCCACTCAACCACATCCCGCCCAAGTTTGCTTTGTTTTTCTTTTTTTTTTTAATCTGATGTCATGTCAACCCATTAGCCCTTTATTTCTGTCACAGTGCAGCTTTGTGCTGCTGACTTGTCAGCGACAGCTGTATTATTAAATGTTCTCATTAGTCCTCCAGTAGAAGCACTGACACTCCTAAATTTGTTCTGTCTTCATTTTTGTCTTCTGATTTCCAACAGTGGGCTTTGCGATGTAAAGTTCTTCTCTTTGCATTCGAGTAGGACTTTTGTTTACAAACTTGCCTGCAAAAAAATAAGAACAGGCAGCAGTTTTAGTAATGATGACTGTGCAAATGATTATACCCAGTTTTTTATCCACCTCTTTACCTTTTTTTCTCCTGTCAGTATATTACAGTTTCTCATGCCAGACAGGGAAAGTATTTTCCTTAATTACTTTCATTCAAACATGATAAAAACCATTTAAACACTTCAGAGCAGGGGTTTAAGAACAGAGACTGTGAATTTTAGAAAATGTCAAAGTGAATCTCATTACGCCGAGCCTGTGTGTCCATTCTTTCTGGCCTCCATCTTGTTTACCTCATTTGTTGTGAGTTGTGGATCTCCAGACCTCCGCCTTCATCCGTCCCATCCCCTTTTTCTTCCAGGATCACAAAGATGCCCAACGGCTCCTTGGTGATTTCAGATGTCACCACAGATGACACTGGCAGATACACATGCGTGGCCGGCAACAGCTGCAGCATCAAAGACCGTGTGGCTCAGCTGTATGTAGTGGGTAAGTTTAGCGCACATACATGGACACACAAACATCGTAACACAGGCTTCCTTTATGAGTAAGAAAGATGCTCACATGGGGCGTATGCCGTGACCACAAGTAAAGGATGAAGGCATTCATTAAACCCTCTGCCTGTCTTCCATCGTGACAGGTTAATAACCACAGCCACACATGTGACGCGCCGGCTGTCACAGAGGTGATGGGATTGGGCAGATGTTCGATCTAATAATGTTTCACATTCTCTGAGGCTTCGTGTCTGTTGACTGAAGTGAAAAATTATGGCCACTCACTCGCTCTTCTGTCCAGTTTTAACTCATTGCCTTCCAACACCATAAGATTGTTTTCTGTATCAGTTCAGTCTAAATTTAGATTACTTGCACGGCTCTTCAGGTTCAGCCAGAGGAGTAAGTGTTAGGCCTTTTCCAAAACCATGGAACTGGTTACGATCAGGTTGAACCATTTGGAACAATTAAAAAATTATTAGTTGGTTTAAAACCTGAAAAGTGGATTCCCAACTGAAACTAAAGAAGGCAGGTTTTCCTCAGTAACCAAAGTGGGCGTGTAAAATTCTAGTTGTTGTGTTGCATCATGCAGCGCCCTTTGTTGATGACATGTCTTTGATCACAAAATTTCAAACCTGATGAAAATGTCACTAGTTGGCACCAGGGCTCCAGGAATCCTGAACAGAACCAGTTCACACCACAACTCATTTGGTGGAGAAACATCCAGTGAAGAGGGTGACTCAGAAAATGACTTGTTGAATGAAGTACTGTCTGTTTTTGAACAGTATTACACTGTAGTGGGACAGAGTAGTTGCGTGACAGCTTGCTAACATTTCTCTCATGGGTTAAGTTTGCACATAGTTACTGTAATGGATTTGTTACACAGTAACCCACATTTAATTCAAAGTGATTTGCATACTAACTTACTACATTTCACTACTGAAACTGATTTTTAACAGCCTGTTCTTAAGAGTTAACATGTGGATGTTCAGAGTGATTAAACTGATGCTGAAACAACAAAACGTGCTGACACACAACATGTGGTGTTTTTCAAGCATTTTAATGAACTATAATTGCTGCCTGTGTACACCAGACAGACCAGACCCAAATGTCCCTGATGAAAATGGGGAAAAGGCTCCTTACAAGATGATCCAAACCATCGGCCTGTCTGTGGGAGCAGCTGTGGCGTACATCATTGTGGTGCTGGGACTCATGTTCTACTGCAAAAAGAGACGCAACGCCAAAAGACTGCAGAAGGGCCAGAACGGAGAGGAGCCTGAGATGGAATGTCTGAACGGTAGGAATGTTTGATGGAGGAGAATGTTTTCGATTTGCGGTCAAGCTAATGTAAAATTTGCCAGGAGGTCATGCCAGTGGTTGATGTTCCCTCTGCTTTATGTGTTGTTAAAAGGTTAGAGATATTTGCTGCCACCTTCTGTTTACTCCGGGTATTGCATTTGAAATTTTTTCAGTTTTAGGGACATTTCCTGTCACAGTTTGTTTTACCTTCATCTGCGTAACTGCTGACTGCTAAAACATGTGCTACAGAGAGAAATAAATATACAATACATACTGTACAGTATTAGTCCATAGTATGAAATTAGTACAGAGCATTAGTGAGATGAAGTACTTTTAAACAACCTGATGAAATAATTTTCTCAACTTGTTCTTTGCCATCCTTTTCTATACTTCAGATTTGACGGAGCAGAGCAACAAGTATTGTTCATGCTTGTTTTGTTTTTATAAATAAATTGAACTCTGCGACCCTGAGTCCTAAAAAGTTGGGAAGCTGTGTTAAATACAAAGCAAAAACATAAATCTAAAACTGCAAAAGAAACTCCATTTACTGACAAAGACTTTACGAAGCATTCCTGAACCCGTCTTGTAATCTCCTTTAGTGTATACAGACATTTGTTTGGTAAAGTGATAAACTTTGCCCATCCCTGCTTGTGAGCAGCTGAGCTGTTTGAGGATGTTGCTTTTATAATAAGTCATGATACTACCAACTGTTGCCAGTGAACCCATTTACCTGTGTAGTTTTCCAGACAGATGTTTTTTTTCCAAGGCTTTCCCAGGATTTTGTTGCATTTGTCCTAACTTGTTTGGAACGTGTTGCTGGCATCAAATTCAGAATAAGTTTTTATTTACAAAACTGTGAAGTTGAAGAAGTAAAAAAAAAAAAAATGTAGGCTATTTTATGTGGATCAGCAAATTATCACATTGTGGTTTTATGTTTTACACAGCATCCTTATGACCAATTTATGCTTTGTCGCTCAACACATAAGTGTCACTCTACAAAATCAACGTAATTTCAGGCAAAAAAAAGTGTCACTCATCACTTTCATTTCATACTGTCACATTATGAGATTGACTAGTGTTAACGTTGCTATGGAGATTATTTTAACTGAACGTCCTTGCTGATACTTTAGCATTCTTTTCAAATATGTTCACCATGGAGACAACTGAAACCTGTCGCCAAAGCATAAATCGAAAACATCGTGCTACTCATTCATTTCTGTCAAGCGACACTTATCAAACGTGTCGAGCGACAAAGCATAAGTAAGCTTTTAGATTTTTGGAATCTGAGTTGTAATTTAAGTGACATTTCATTTACCCGCTGAGATTCGCCCTGTTTATGTCCGTGACCTTTGACCCTGAGAGATGTGTGTTGTGTTTATCAGGAGGGGCCGTTCAACAAAACGGCCACACCACTGCTGAGATCCAGGAAGAGGTGGCACTCACCAACATGGGTACCATGGCAACAGCCGAGAAACGTCACAGCCACGTCAACAATGATAAGCTGCACTTTCCTCGAGCAAACCTACAAACCCTCACCACATTAGGTAGACTCACACGTGCAACTCTTTCATAGGTGTCATCTGAAAATGAACATCCTTCTGCTCTGATTTAAAGTAAACTGATGTTAAAGCACGATCTTAAAGCATATTCAAAACAAGACGTTTAATGTGTGGCGTCTTTATTCCGCGCTGACATTTGCTCTGTGATGTGTCAATGTTTGTTCAGGTAAAGGGGAGTTCGGTGAGGTGTTGCTATGCAAGGCTAAGGGTATCGAGGAAAGCGAGGAGGAGACGGTGGTGTTGGTGAAGAGCCTGCAGACCAGAGATGAACAGCTCCAGCTTGACTTCCGCCGTGAGGCTGAAATGTTCGCTAAGCTCAGCCACCCCAACGTGGTGCGCCTGCTGGGCCTGTGCCGGGAGGCAGACCCCCACTACATGATCCTAGAGTACTACGACCTGGTAATCCCACAGGAAGACACTCACACGCTTTGAAGGGCTGAAATATCAATATATACTTTGTTTGTTTGTTTGTTTTTCCTGATGTCATGCTTTCTTTTTTGCTGTTGTCATACCAGGGAGACCTTAAGCAGTTCTTGCGAATTTCCAAAAGCAAAGATGACAAAGTGAAATCTCAGCCCATCAGCACCAAGACCAAAGTAAGTGTTGAATGTTTATGATTGACAGCTCACGGCGTTATGCACAACATCTACCACGCAAATGAAGAAGGAGAAATGTATGTTAGCTTACACATATAAAGATTTCTGTAATTAGTGCTGTTCCCATTCTTTACGAGATCATGTTACATTTAAAGATATTGTTCTACTTTTTTGAAGTGGCGTAATATGAGGTATTTATCTATAGTCAGTATGTTACCTACAGTAGATGGAGGACAGCACACCCTCAGTTTGGAGAAGCAGACAGCAGCACGTACACAGAAGCAGAGCAATGTGTCGCAAAAACAATTTATATCCATTTAAGTGTGCGTGACATTTTCAGCATTTTTCATGCTTTACCTTGCTGTCAGCCTTTTTCTTGGCATGGCATGTTCTCAACTCTAAACAACACTCTCTGCATTATTTAATCCAAACCAAATCAACCAAATATATAAGCCAGATAGACACTTGCTGAAGAGTAGCGCTGTGTCCATCCATCAGGTAACATTACACAAGTCTACAAATAAATGAAACGACAAACTAAACAGCCAGTAAAGAAGTGCTTCTGTTTCCAGTTTCCTCAGAGGTGCGCGCCCCCTCCCTTTCTCTCTCTCTCTTTTGACTGTTCAGTCTCCGGTTCTCTCTGATTCGTAAATGCATCCTCTATTCCTCAGCGAACACCATTTCATCTTTGCTGTCATGTTGACTCATTTCTATTATCTTGTTCTGTACTGTCTCTTCCTTAACTGCTGATCTGTGGACAGCGTAATACAGTACACGGCAGAGTTGTGCAAATGCATGCTGCAGGAATATGAAAGCACTATGGTTGAGAAAATGTAGTACTAAAGGAAAGTGGACTCAAAAAAATGAACTGTCCCTTTAAGCAAAATTTGTACAATTTGAAAGAAACACTTGTTTGCTTTTTTGAGAGTTGGGTAAGAAGATCAATTACCTTTCTCGTGTCTGTACGCTGAATATAAATCTATAGCCAGCAGGCGGTTAGCGTATCTTAGCACCCAATAGGAAAACAACCAGCCTGACTCTTTCCAGACTCCCTGTTTAACACATTTTATCTGCTTTGTTTAATCCATGCAAAGACGGGGAGGAATTAGAAGTCTTGGTTGTGTTGAGGATTGTGCGTTGGGCAATTATTATCTTAGCCCATGACTTCCTGAAGTATTGTCGTCACTGGTAGGTTGCCAGGCAACAAGAGTTGACTTTTTCCCCCCTCAAACTCAACATCTCAAAAACATCACATCACTTCAAACGTCACAGCTGATGCAAATGGAAAACCTTGATGATTCCTGCTGTTATTGTAGACACATTGTCAGAGTCACTTAACCTTGACCTCTTCTCCTTCCTTTCAGGTCTCCATCTGCGCTCAGGTGGCTCATGGGATGGAGCATCTTTCCAATCACCGTTTCGTTCACAAAGACCTGGCCGCCCGCAACTGCCTGATCAACAGTCAGAGGCGCGTGAAATTGTCGTCGCTCAGCCTCAGCAAGGATGTCTACAACAGGTCTGTCAGGAAAGGATCAGGATTTGATAATTATGACACACTTAAATCAGCAGCAACAAATTGTATGATTACAGTTCTGGACGACTCTGTTCAGCTGGCTAATTGGGTTGTTTCCATCTCCTTGTCATCTCCCTTGTAAATGAAGTGAGTACTACCACTACAGACAGGCATGGATCCCACTGCGCTGGCTCCCATCAGAGTCTGTGTTTGAGGACGACTTCTCCACCAAGTCTGACGTGTGGGCCTTTGGAGTGTTGATGTGGGAAGTGTTTAGTCACGGGGAAATGCCATATACCAAACTCAGCGATGATGAGGTGCTGGAAGGTTAGTATGACGCTTAAACAGCTTGTTTGTTGTTCAGTTTCTGATTCAGCACAGACACATAAGGTCTTTTGAGAGGTAAAAGGTCCCTATTAGTGCTGTCGATCGATTAAAAAAATTGAGTTAATCTCTATTACATTCTGTAATTTAACATGATTGATCGCAATTAAAATGCTAGAATTTGATTATATATTTTGGGGGAGATAAAACAAATACATGTGTGGCGTTTGAATAAAGAAATGCATGACAAACTGGTTACTGAGGAATCTTTTTTCCATTTTTTTTAACTCTTCAGCCTCTCATTCATAGAGTTTACTGTTATAGAACATGTCCAAGTTTTGGAACTGCTCTATACAACCAATCGTTCACTGTTTGCCACTGCAAAGAGGCAGGAAACTGTTTGAACTGGACCTGTGACCCTCAAGACAAGAGCCTGCTTCTCTAACCATTAGGCTTTGAACTTACAGTGTTTCCTGCCGCACTTTATAGTTTAGGCGGCTGCCCAGACAACACATGCCCCTGCCTTAACTACCATTGCATAAGTGTTGTCAAAAACATTGATTTTTTAATACATAGTGATACTGAATATCCTTACATTAATTTCCCGCAATAGCGATAGCAGCCATGCTTTCTCCTCTCTCCTCTTCTACAGTGATTTAATACACACACAGACACACACAGACACGCTGAAGTTTCCACACAGACACGCTGAAGTTTCCACACAGACACACTGAAGTTTCCACAGCGCCCCGCCTGTTCTCACTCGCTACAGTCAGCTCCTCTTCCGTCTGCAGTTTGTTCATCCCGTCAGGTTTAATTGTAGATTGCCAGAGCCGTGGAACCTCTGCGACCAGTTTTGGTAAAAAGAAAACAGCAGGGGGGCTGCCCCAGGTAAACAGGCGCGCTCCGGGAAGTAAATTGCAACTTCAAAATAAAATCACATGATACGATCAGTTTGTGTTTTAAAAACAAAAAACAAAAAACAAAGAACAAAAAAACCCAAATAAAACGTTAATGCGTTAACCTTCTCAAATTAATCGTGTGTGTTAACATTGACAGCCCTAGTCTCATTAGATCATGAAGTTCTGTTTGAAATAAATGTAAATAGAGAGGAAGCATGCATTCGCTTCCATGCTGAAGTCACTGATTATCCATCAGAAGTTGCCATCACACAACCACACGTCCATGTTTCGGATCTGATTTAACCTCTCCCTCTCTCTCTCTCTGCTGGTCTTCTGCTCCTCAAGGTTTGCAGACGGGGAAGCTGAAGCTGCCCGTTCCAGACGGATGTCCCTCCAAAATCTACAAGCTCATGGTCCGCTGCTGGGCACTAAGCCTCAAAGAGCGTCCCTCCTTCACCGAAATCGTGCAAGCCTTGGGAGAGCTGCCCTCTGACAGCAAAGTCTGAGACGACCATGAACCCACATCGAAGGGGAACTTTGACCAACCCCCTTCCCCAAAATAAAGACAGGAATGCTGGATTATTAGTCTCACACATTTCAGGGAAGAGGGTTGAGGAGAAAAAAAACTTTAAAAAAAAAATGCATTTCAAACAGTGGGTGTGTGGATAAGACTTCTTTGCGATATCAGCTGAAACACACTCACGTTTGTGTGAGTGGCTTCTTGTGGGCAGCGCCAGGAGTTTACGTTTGCCTTAACCGCAGCATGGACGACCCCTCCCCTCCCTTTTGAGTCCCAATCTGTGGTTCCACTGTGACCCTGCCTGCCTGTCTGCGGCCACTCTGTCCCAGAGACAATTCGTTTCATGGAGCCTCACACCCTCAGTGCCTCAAACCCTCCACACACACACACACACACACACACACACACACACACACCAACCTCCAACTGCTTTTTAGGGATGTTAGATACAATACTTACTCAGTATGGGAAAAAAAACCAAAAACATGAAATGTAGGTTCACTGCTCTGTTAAGTCCTCTTTGTTTTTTCATTAAGCAAGAAAAAATATTGAAGGGAAAGTGGGAAATAATGTGTATCCAGTGAAGCAGGGAAGCCACTTAAATATTCCTCATACAGTCTCATAGGGATGCATTAAGATTGTCTCAAGCTGGTCTGATAAAATCCAGTCAGCTCCATCATGAGTCTGCCACCCTAATCCTGGAGGAGACACCCAGCTACTCTGTCCGCCAACGACTCCCCACCATCCTCCACTGTGTGTTTGTGTGTGTGTGCCACTGAACTGTTCCCGTGCTTCAGTGTACATTCAATGAAGAAGAGGAACAGGGGCTTGCATGAAGGTTTGCCGTCTGTTACGCTTGTGACTTGCGCCGCGAGGAGACTTGTGGAAAAAGTAATCCATGTTATGGTAACACGTCAGGAACATGAAAAAAAAAAAAGATCAAGTTTAAATGAATAGATGAGGCTGTGCCAGCGTGGGCTTTGTACGTTTTTTTTGTGAGTGTGTTCTGTTCTTGTGTTAACTTTAAGGTGCTTATTGGTCACTACCAGTGGGTTAGAAAACCCGTTATTCCACATTAACTTTTTCCTGTTGTCTCAGTTGCAGCCAATCACTGTTTAACCTGCAACACAACGTCTTCAGAGGTCCAGTCACAGTCTGTCTCCCAGTCCAGTTGTTTTGTGCAATGCTGCAAAGAGGACCATCACACCAGGCAATGTGTACATAACGTAGAAGCCATGCACTAACTTCACCTAAAAGAATATCCCTCTTTATCATGTTGTGTAGTAGGTCATGCAGGTGCCTGTTTATTTATGTTGAAGGTCCTGCTTTTTTTTTTTTTTAACTGTTTATAATAGGAAGGTACTTCTCTGATGTACTCATTCCCATGGTCTATCTGAACGTGTCTGGGAAGCAGCTGAATATGCTAAAAAAGTACAAAGGAGGTCAAAAGAGTGGCCGCTGGTCACCAGTACTCATTTAAGTGCCTGGTAAATGAAGGATTATCGTTACTGTTTTCCTCTTTTTTTACATTATCTAATCAAATAAAATGGCCTTTGTTTATGAACTTGTTTTTATACGTTGTTTTTAGTGTAATATTTTGTTTTTATGAATGCTAGGCGATCGCACCTAGACGTCTTTTTTTAATCTGCTTCAGCAAATGATC
>JAPZDX010000003.1:6956091-6976889 GCA_029783625.1 Naso annulatus | reverse complement strand
TGCAGGACTTTTTGTCTCAGGTCTCTTTGATTTGTTCTGCAAAAATCATCACAAAGAAAAAATCATCTCTGAACTGTGTTTGGTAATCCTGAGAGGTGTTTGCTTTTGCTAGCGACGTGTATGATGAATATTTATGAATGCGCTGTTCAACTCTTTTTTTCACTGGCGTATTAGCAACTCACCTCGAGAAAGAAGTTGACGAGATACGGGTCCTGCTTCAGTTTGGCACAGACTATGCAAAGGAACTGAATCTCTTCGTTTTCTGTGGGAGCAGCCAGCACCTCCCCACACAGACGGATCAGTTTCTAAAACAGGAATGTCACAGCCACAGAAAAAGAAAGTTACAAGTATGTTACATAACATGTTGGTTAGGGGCCCATTTAAAGGAAAAGTACTATCAAAAACACCCTGTCATGCAGATTGCAACACTACTCACCTGTACAGGTCTGTGGACGTTGATGTGCGGCAGGAGAGGCTGACGAATGTGTGCTAGCAGCTTAGTGTAGAAGGTAAGCACCTGCTGCTTCATCCCTGGAGGACACTGATGGCAAATAATGCAAATAGAACGTTAAATTTTTTTCAGGTGCTCCACAAAAATAGATGAGTCCCTGTTCAGAGTGGAAATGCAGCTCACAGTGTGCATCTTTTGAAGAAGAGTCTATCAAAAGTGTGCATTCACATACAATCTTATCACTTTGAAGTCTTTGAATTCACTGTCGCACTGCAGCTGACTACATCCTCAGTGAAGATTTCCACAAGATTTTATTCAATATCATGCATACATGTGCAGAAAATATATTGCGATATGAATATTTTTCTCAAGTTATCTTTCATATAGTTGCCAGTACATGACTGTCTTACATCTGCTTTGCCCAAGGTGTAGAGAGTCTCTAGGATCTTGTGGTGTAGGAGATACTCCATGCAGGGTCCTGTCTCTCCAGACTCCCTCTCCCCTTCCTCCTGGGTCAGGATGTCCAGCATCTGTTCCAGGTGGGATGGGATGTTGGTGTCTGTAACTGGAGCTTTGTCATCTAACAGTGGAAAACAAAGAAACATGTCCTTAAGACATAAGGAAAGTGAAAAGGTCTGGCCCATCTTCACCACATGTTGAACGTCTGAGGTCCACAGAAAGTGCAGAAAAGCTTCTGCATCCTTCATCCAACCAGAGCAAAGTCCTCTCTTTCCTCTCTGCTTTTTACATGACTGCTAGTAAATTGTAATGATGGGACGGGATGTATAAAGTAAATCAATGCACAGTGATATAAAATATTTTAAATTTCATTGAGATTTTTCCTTTTTTCTATCAAATGAGCATACAAATTTTTAAAACTAATGCCCATGTCCGAAAAGGAAAAATTAAAGTTTTTAAAAGAGTGGGCTGAGTATGCCGTCCTTGTTTGTCACAAATAGGCACTAGTGGGTCAATGAAGTTAATAACATATTTTCGGACACATGTGTACGGCATGCTGAATGTAGCAAAGCACAAAACATCACGTAAATGTCAGAACAGTGTGTGAAATGAAGATTAAAGATTGATTTCTAGGATATATCACAATTACAGCCTTCATCAAAATGATGAAATAATTCCTTCAATTTGTCAACATGAGTGATTTATTTCAGTCATAAGTTTGCTAAGCCACTGATCAAATACCTCTGCCTGAAAACAAGCTCAGCTACATAATATTTGTACAAATAATCCCCCTTCAGCTGTTCAGAATAGGTTTTGTTAAACTGGCCTAACTGGGAGAACTGTGGCAGAGAAGCTGATGTTCAGAGTGAAGAACAAGAAAAGGAGACTTCCTCTGGCCAACAATATACAGACTAGACTAGACATCATTAGTTTGAGTGTATAGGTCATCATTATTTTATGAGAGAGTTTAACCACCAAGTACATCTTAGATGCAACCTGACAAAGATGTGGAGTGTATAAGTTCTACTTGTATAGATTCCACAGGCAAACACGAGGGAGGCGCTCACATAGTCATTCAGTCTTGTTGCAAAGCAACAAGCATGACATTCCCAACATACTTCACATCTACAGTTTGACTTTTCACTTAGATTTACTTCATAAACATCCGATTTGCACCGCCTGTATTCATTTTACAAACAGTGAGGCTGCATGAGCAGGTGATTCATTGGTTGAGCAACAGAAAATTTTAATATCAAGCTTTAAAAAATAATGTTCACTGGTTTAAGCTTACCGTGGCAATTTGCTAGTTTTAAAGTAAAGATGGCTTAGGGTAACTCTTTTGTATCTGGTAGATGTGTGTGCACTTGCAAACTGACAGTAAGTGGACAAATCAACAGTGAGTATAAACATAAATCTGAACAACTTATAAACAAGCCTGCTTCTCTGCAACTGTACACAAATTTTAGACTAGTGACATCTGTATAAAAAGATACCATCAGCCTGACAATAGCCAGCACTACAACCATTTTGCCTCAAGAGATAAGATGACCACAGTGTCGACTTTTTCTTTCACACATTTCTTACCAGAAGTCTCAATGTAATAATGTGTAATGGCCTTCCAGTGGTAGACAAAATCCTCTTGCAGGGGCAGTGATGGGGCAAGCTGAAACAGAAGATTGCAAACATAAGCATATTGTATGTTTATACTGGTGGTAGAGAGACACATCTTATTCTCAGGTCGACATGTTACATTCACTTTCCAAATCTTGTCACTGGCTGGTGGTGGGTTTCAATATGCCACTACAAGATGGCTTTGATCAATCTGAAGTGATCAAAGACACATCCCAGCAGCCTTTAAAACATCCAACAAAATGGTTAAACTTTCTCTTTCCAAAGACAAAAGAGGTTTATACATGTCATGCATCTTATCCTGAAACACAACAACTAACAGTATGGCGGATAGCTAATAATAGGAAATCTCCCCATACAGTGACAGCTACACATAAAGGCACAAGTGCATTTTGAGTCACCTGCCATCTGTGATTATAGCATCTGTTGTCTGAACATGAAATTAAGAAGCTTTAGGACAACATTCAGGCAGGGAGCTACTGGTCTATAGCTAGTTAAGCTAGCTGGCAGGCTAACGTGTAACGTTAACTGTAAGCTTTACTAGATAACCCACCGAGTACTACCCCTTTAACATTAACGCTAAAACATTTACGCATCATCAAATGAGCATGTCCTAATATTTTGTCACCATTCCTCTTGATAAGACTGTGCTGTTTGAAACAAGATACCCAGCTAGCTTCCTAAGGCTAACCCTAGCGGCTAATTAGCTCAGATTGCCTAACTAACGTTACCGTCAACACAAATGTCTTGCTACAATAAAAGAAATGGCAGTGCGGGAATGTATTAGTTGGTGATATAAACTAACAAACAAATAAGTACACAGTGGCATACCCGTCGTTAAAAATAACAAATAAATGGACAGAACAAACACAAAACGCTAACATTAGCTTAGGCTACATAGTTAGCTTAGCTCTCTAGTTAGCAACGTAACCCTTAACGCTGACGTTATGATATGTGATGTCTTGGCGACCGAAGGCCCCTTTCAACCAAAACAGACGAGACACAAATACAAGCCGGTGGACAAACATACGCTTTAGGCTGGAAAAACTCACCGCTTCCACAGCGTGCTGAAGAATGGACGTAAATTTGGAGAACATTTTGTTCTTCGACTGGACTAGTTTCTCCCGAGAAGACCTAGAGAATTCCTCTATCTTCTTCTTCCTGTTGTTGCCGCCTCGATCCAGATTGGAGGTTTCATATAATGACCCTTGTAACAAAAGAATATATGTAAGCAATAAAAGCGTAACACGTCGCTTGCCACAGGACCTCACAGGCCTGGCACCGCTACTGTAAACAAGACGTCTACAGACTCAAGTATCGTATGCTCAGGTCGGACACGGTGGCACTTCCCTCGCCAAATGCTGCTGTTTTAAGCCACCAGGGGGCGCAGGAACACAAGACACCGACTAATTACCCAGAGGAGAATGATCAATGCATACAAATGACAAATAGTTGTAACCATAGATTCAGCGAGGATGATCAATATTTTCAGCTTGGAAACAACAGTCAATATGTCAATTTCAAATACAAAAGCAAGTAGTCTATGTAATTCCGATAGAAACTAATATAGGTTATATGGAAAACTATACTCTCAATTGATTATAGGCTACTGAAATTGCAGTGTCCCCTCCACATGAGGCTGAATTAAGCATCTGTGCTTTTAGTTTAAAGTTGAGGAGTCCAGCGTGAGAAGACATTGCAAAATATTTGTCCCAAAATAGCCACATTCATGTGAGAGTGACTGGGAAAAACAGTCATTGCTCCATAGCGCCTGTCAACTTTATGATTTAGCCCAACTAACACATCCAGAACAGCACAGTCATCCCAGACAAAAAGTAGGCTCGCCGGTTAGACGTTTCGGGTGACCTGACAGCAGCGTGCAGACAAGGAATCTCGAGTATGTTTTAATTTATAACTGGGTAATTCTGTGACATTATGTTCAAAAATGGCCATGAACTTGTTGGAAAATAAGAAAGATGCTGTCTGTTCCAGGACACGCCCTGTCGCTAGAAAGTGCTCTCCCCATCGCGCAGTCTAGTCCAGTCTACCAAATCGCAGGCTGTATGTTCCCCTGCGTTTAATCCCATTAAATGACAGGCAAAAAACTTCAAGTACACATAATATTAGGCTGTCGACCTGTTTCTTCCCCTCCTCCAGAGCTGCACCGGGGCATCTCCTCCTGTTCATTTCGGCAAAGAAAGAGAAGCTCTACCTACCGGGCATGTCTGCTAGAGGTGAGTATCCTATGCCGCAGAAGCCTTCATAACAATGCATATAAAGAAAGAAAAGTCTTTCAGTTTTGGGGCAGAAGAGGGGTCTCGGTTCAAGGATGGATGCATGGAGAGGAGAGCCGCTTTGCTACGTCTTTCGGGAGGATCAGGCTGTGATAATGACACTGTTATTGTAAGTAGGTTACACCGGCGCATAGCTAAAGCCAGAGCTTCCACTGCTGCAGCCTTTTCTAGACAGCCTTCAACTTATTTAGTCATTACGAGCACTTTGGACTGTGATGCTTCTCATAATGGATCAGTTTTTAATCTTAAACCCAGCTGTGATAATGAAGCCTCCGCTGATTGCTGTTTGTTTTTTGACGTTTGACGTAATGTCTAATCAGGGATGGTGCATATCATTAGTGAAAGGCTGCACACACCCTAATTGTTGCCTTAATGAAAGTTGTTGATGGAGGACTGGTAGCATGCGGTGTGCATTCTTAAAGGGGATGTATTTTTACATTTTAGCAACAATTATAGTTCATTTGAACTCTCATCACTTCAGTCAAAAAGGTGGTCCAGTCTGCTCCAGATTATTAGCCCCAATTCTAATAAACTGCTCACAATATAAAGTGCAGTGTTTATAATGTACAGGCCCCATAGGCTAGTCTTATTATAGATGAATTTCCTCTGGTAAAAGTTTCAGGTCTTTTAGTCAACATTTATCACACAGTCATGCACTCTTTGTGCTTATATAGAGCAGCGTTCAAACTCCATAGCAACCCCGAACAAACAAAACATACAGTTAATTTGACCTCTTTTGGATATTGTACTGTGAGTGGTACTAAAATCTTACATGTAGCACCTTTAACTAACTGATTAGGAAGTAGTGAGATTTAAGGCTCGTTGCACCTGTCAAGCATTAAAAAATGTACCTTCACTTTTGAATAAAGCCACAAAAAATGCAAACAGAGATTTGATGCAAATTTTGTTTTTTGCAAGCTGATGTGTTCTCTTTTCTTGCTGAGCATTAAATCATTCACATCCTGCAAACAGTGCAGGTGGAAGATGTTTTGTTCCCATCATCTGGGCATGTTGTGCTGTCCTGGATTAGTATAATGAGGCTCATGCTATCATTATTTTTTTAATCTGCAGTTTTATTCTTCATGATGGGTTTGATCTTGTTCTTGAGTAAAACATCAACCTTTTCTGAAGAAGCTCAGGCTGCACAGTACGTCACTCTTCCTCGGGCTCTTTTTGCCCCCCTCATCATTAACCTGGATGGCTATATCTGTCTTTCATGGCTGCTTGTGGTGATCGATGGAGCTCAGAGACCACCGCTTGACAGCCCCCCTGTGGTACAATGATCTGATTAGCACGCTTAAGCCCCTGCAAACAGCCAATCATTATTCATGAGAAGTAACTAGCTGCACCCTACAGGAGCATGATAGGGAAGTGCCAATTATCTTTGTGTTGGTTCCATAAATGTGAGGTTATTAGTTCATTATCACAGATAGATCAGGGGCAAACTAAACACTTTTTAATAATGTGTCAAATCAAACACATATTTGCCATGAGAGAATGTGAGTCAGTGCCTTTTTTGATTGGACTGGCTGTATATGAGAACCTGATTGACATTATGTGTATATAATAATTCAAAATATAATTTAGATTTTTTGGGGGAAATATATTGTTTGCTTATACTTTGTAGCGAAGGCCCTGATGTTCTAAAACATTTAGGCATCCAGAAATTATTTTAAAAGATTTTTTCCATGTCTTAATTGAAATTCTACTTGATAATTGATCAACAGGAAACTAGGCAGATCAATTTGGTAATCATTTTATTGTTTAAGTCATTTTTCAAGCAAAATACCCAATATTTCCTATCTCAGGCTTTCTAACTGTGAGGAGTTTTCATTGTCATATGTGATAATAAACACGTATTTTGGTTGTGAGCTATAAGTTAACAAAACACATTTGGCCTTAGAAATTGATGCTTTTCTGACTTTTAATAGAGGAAATTATTATTCAAGGAAATAATAAGCAGATGAAGCAAGAATCAGTTGTGGCCCTCATTTGGATTACTGGAATGAATGGACAGTATCCATGATCCCTCTCAAGATATCAAAATATGGCTGCAGGCTCAGCCCACATTGTAACCTCCAGTTGTTTTATTAGCTTATATTCTAGTATCTGGATGTATCTGTTTGTATGTATTTGTATCTAAAGGCGAGATCTAAAACACATCCACTGCTTGGAACATTTTCCTTCCCACTGAAACAGGACGTTGGAAAATGTTTCAAATTATTCCACTTTTCCCTCCCAGTGTGCATTCATGATTACCTGCCCCTCCCTCGGTTGTCTTCTGCCATTACTGTGCTCTCAGTCCTCCAGTTGCCCCCCCACCCCCCCACACCTCTGTTATCAGCACAAGGCCATCAGCTTTTACCTTGCTATTGATGCCCTTCCATTAGTCCCCCCACCTTTTACGGTACAGCCTTGCAGGCTGCCTGCCCGCTCAATCTGGGCCTTTCAGTCTCATCATATTTCCTGTGCTGCCGTCTTTTGTCTGGAATATCTTGACGTGATTTTAAAAAAACAACCTTTATTTAAGTATGTTCAATGAAATCTTTATCATGGGGATGTTAACAGAGCAAATATTGTAGGCCGATACGATTTTAAGCAATGATTTCACATTCATTCCTACCTGTGAGCTGCTCAGTGAGTCTCCATTGATGACCACTGAACAGGTTAACTGGAGCCGCAGGGGTCAAGTGCTTGTTCAAGGTCGCCTCCGTAGCGTCATTTGAGGGATGACAGAGCGTTTCTTATCAGATTCCTCTGTCGACAGCACATTCTCCCTCATGGTGTGGGAAATCACCTTAAAAAAATTACCCCAGCTATGCCATTTAGCTTAATCTCTACATTTATTTTTGTAGTTGCTGCTCTGCTCCCATTGGCTCTCTGTTGTTTAGGTTGGCTGTTCATATGTTGGAGAATTTATTTTTTATCTTGGGACCATTTAAGCCATTTATCTCGACTCCACAGCAGAATCTTAAAACAACAGATTTGGCAGCAGAGCTGTCACATGTGTGGGCTAGTGTGCATTCTGTTTTCTGCTCCTCCCAGGCTGCTGCACGAGTTTGCAGGGACCCTTTAAAACGCATTGCTGTGAAGAGGTAAAGTGCACCGAGGTATTTTAATATTTCCAGTCTTCCCCATGAAATTTATAACTAAATCTCTGCAACATGCATTGGAATTTTCAAGGTTTATAATGATGAAGAGTGTGTAGTTCACAATTAATGAGGAGAAAAGCTGTTTTATTTTCTGAAAAACATAAATTTTAACTTGTTTTCATGTATTTATGCAATCAGAGCTACTTTTTCCTACAAGTTGCAGCATTAAGCACGTCATAAGAGATTAGTGGTAACTCTATTTAATGGGCCATTCTTCTTGCTTTATTCTCATGTACAGAAAAATTGGCTGGTGTGCTTTTTTTTCCAGTAATCAGATCTCAAAGTATTTGTTGCATTTGGATGTCTGGATAGCTTCAAGTGACTGGCAGCAAAGAAAGCCCTCCCCGTGACACACATCTGACATATATTTCCAGTTCTGCCCTGCTCTGACTTCCTCCTCCCCTCCCTTTCCTTGAGGAGAGTTAGCACATCCTGCACACCGTACCTGTTACACTGCGGTGTAATCTGGATGATCAATGGTGGTTTAAAAAAAGGAGGCATAGCTTCACACTGCAGCAACCTAATCTGATGCCTCCTCCCTATCAGACCACTGGAGAGGGCTGCTCATGCTCCAACAGCACGACCCTCTGCATCAGCACTTTCCCTCTGTGTGTGTGTATGTGTGTGTGTATACTGTATGTGTGAATATTAGGTTCAGTGTGCGCGCGCATGCATGTGTCCTGGCAAAAGTCTGAATAATTGATGAGCTGGGGAAGGAGTAAAGGCGCTGCCGGACGGGACGGTGTGTGTGTGGGAGTGTGTAGAGATGGGGGAGAGGGACACAGAGTGGCAGGAGGCTGGCTACGATGGGCTCTGCAACTACGCCCAAAAAATCACCTCCTGCTTCGGACTGGATGGTAAGACAGGGGGATACAGATGAAAGGGAGGGGGTGTGTGTTTCTTCTGCTGGGGAGCAGGTTGCAGAGACAGAAGAGGCTGTGAAAGTGTTTGGGGTGCGTTTTTGTGTGCGAAGCTGACATTTCTGCGTGCAGGGATAGTGGCCCTGTTTTCTGAGCATGCATGTGCTGATTTGCGAGTGTGTGTGTGGGTAGTTGTGTCAAAGCTTTCACAGAGTGGATGACAGTTGGAGGGCAGTGCCTCAATGCAGCAGAATAGCATGTCCTTAGCTACTCTCAGGTCCATGTGTCTGCATGTGTGGGTGGAAGTGTACGTCTTCTCGCTTATACCTCCCCATCACACGTCATCTTTTTTTCCGGAATGAAGCCCCGGCTTTCTGGTTTTCTGAATGGAAGAATGATGGCGTGCTTATAAGCGGAACCTGAATGAATTTAAATTAGCCACAGTAATGCTGTGCTGATGTATATGGGAGTGAACTCAGCCAGCCATCCTGTTTCTGTGCGCCCTTTGAAGCAAAGAGAAAAAATCATTAAATCTGAAGTGCAGGCCATGCCCGATATCTCCAGACTGAGAGGATATTTTGTGCTTTGTCATTGTCTGCCCTGCTTTACATCATGCCTCATTCCTCATCCATTAATTTAATTTGAGAGGAAAAAGTAGATAGCTGTGATAAGCCTCATCTCTTTGATGAATGTTAGATGTCATGAAAGGCTTTTCAGATTTTTTTTTTGTGTGTGTTTGTGTGAGAGTAAAAAGAAACCGTAATGTTCTGAGTTGGTTTTAAAAGTGTCAGAGAATTGTGGAGTTTTTTGTTTTGTTGAAATGTCTCAGATTCCTCTTCTGTACCCTGCTCTACATGAGAAGATGTCGATGACTTAAAATTATCTCTTGCTCAACTCACATTTCTAAGGAAGGCAAAAACATCTGACTCAAGAGTGACGGGCCAGATTTGGCTGGTCAAGAAAACATTGTGGCAGTCTTTGTAAAAAAAACCCGTTTTGTCCCTGTATCAGATGGTTTGACGATTCTAAACACAGAACATGCTTTTTACTGCGTTGCATCTTCCAAAACCTTGATGATTTCACAGGATTAATGAGAGCAGTTGTTGGCATTTCCACCGCAGCGCCCACGCAGTCACAGCATCTTGCAAAGGGTCCTGCTGATGACTAACAGTAGGGTTTGTGCATTGTTGGCTGCTGGAGTGACCTTGCAGCTTGTTGACCTTGTAAAGGACTGGCAGACACCCAAGGCAATCTATCCTGAAAGTATGTTTTGGATCACTGTAATACAGTGCAAAGACATGCACCCATTTGGTCTCACTGTGCATGAACCCAAGTAAAGACAAAGTACATTCACGCCAAAACACATTTTGTGGACATAGTGGAATCTAGATGCATCTAAAATGCTTTCTAAGAGAGGATCTGGTTGTTTAATAACTTTGGTCTAAAATGTAGCCCACCTTGAAAGAACTTGGAAGGATCTCAGCTCTTCTTTGGACAGATGTGGACAGGCAGAGCAGTGATTGGGATGCACATGGCGCATAGGGTCACATCAGGTATAGAGACTCCCACCATCCCCTGGGCCAACCTGATGTAGAGCCGCCTAACCCCACCCAGAAGATAATCATAGGCTCGACGTCAGCCCTAAGCTGCTTAAGGCACCAGGCTGGTTTGGGCTGAAGACACTCATAGTGTAAGCTTCTTTCACCGTTTCTCACTCTGCTCTACCTGCAGCGGAGTGCTTTGTCATACCTGCTGCCTGTCGTTTGGCAACTCCACCTCAGGCAGCAGCCCTCCACTTCGCAGATTCAAAGTGACAGGTGGAGGGATCCCAACAGGAGGAGTTTCCACTGGAGGCCTCACTGGATGTTGCCATTAATTTATGATGAGCTGCTGTGAAGGTGCCCATCAAGCTTCGGCTCCTTTGTTTTCATTTTGTGCCTCTACCAACGCCCCTCGCTCTCGATGTCCAAAGGCGCCTGGATTTTAGAGCGGGTCTGAGCCCGACCCTGGCTGACGTCTACCTGCAGTGTTTCACCCTTCTCTGTGGGACAGTTGAAGGGGAGCAGGGCACCATGCCCACCCTGCCCAGTCTCAACAGCCTGGGCAAGCTGTGCAGCTCCAGCCGCAGTCACAGTGTCGACCGCGTCCGGGTGAAACGCAAGAGTTCGGTCAAGCGCATGTCCGTCATCGAGGATGGGCATGTGGCTGAGGTCCTGTACCTTATTCCTAAACAATACATGGAGCAGGTGCCCTTCCTCAACCCAAATGACTATTACCTCAGTGAGAGGCTGAACGATGTTGCTACAGGTAGGATGGAAGAAAAAATGCATTTAGATGTTTTAAACATCAGTGTTGCTCTTTCCCGTAACAGCCATCCATCCCATCTTGACTGTAACATCAATCATCTTTAATGGTTGCTCAATCAACTGACCAGTTGCTTTATCTAATGCAAATGCATTGTTCTACTTTTAGCCACTATTAATTAGAGTTACATTTAATTGCATTATTTCTCTCCATTCCCTCTCTCTTCTTTTCCTCCCTTTAAACAGTTCTTAAAATGATACCACGCTGTGTTTTAGCAGTTTGGCAGCTCCACTTTTTGTTCGCGAGTAGGTGTCCGACAGTGAATTGATTAGTTGTTGCTCGGAGATTACATCAATTAGACGGCAGTGAGTGATTACACCTCTTTCACATGTGACCTGTGCATATGTGTGAGAGCTCCTGTGCAGTGCGTTACGCAACCGTAACTCCTCACGCCAAAAAGTGTTAGTGCAAATGTTGAAATAAGTCAGGAAATTAATCAGTGTCCTCTTCACATTTATGTAATGTAAACTCATATGCAAGGGCAGACCTGCCGCATTTTGCCAAGCAACAGTACATGTAGAAGCGACATGGTGGCTTACATCAGGATTACAACATGGGCATGAGGACAAATTGAGATTTCCAGACCTTATGTATTCGCTGACTGCATGCCAGGCACAGTGGTAAAATCATCATCGCTTGGCGCTTGGTTGTTTGCAAATACCGCAGCAGCTCCATCTATTTTTGGGTGAAAGTTTGATCTTGACTAAGGAAAGTTTGTCTCTGCAGACTGACCGCAGATCAAAGATCACAGAGGTCAGCGCTTATGTCTTTCATTTCATTTCTTTAGAGAGAGCTTAAATCAATCAAATCACAACAGTGACAGTCAATAGCTTCTTTTCCCTTTTTCTTTTTGGGACTGGAAGAATTCTTCTATTACTTGAAACCCAATATCTGTTACTTAAAAAAAAAGAACATTGTGTAAGACTTTTCAACTCACAAAGAAATATAGTCATCGTATTTTCACCCTCAACCTTTTCTGAAACCTTTCTAGGGTTGAACATTGAACTAAAAGCTTTTAATGCTGCGTTATTTCACTAGTTGAGTCATTTAAAACACGAGTGGCACTGATTCTGCTGCCTTGGTGATGTTATCCAAAGGTCACCAAGTGATTAATGATGCCTCAAAGAAGCACGAAAATAAGTCAGCAACCCCAAATTCCTGTGGTTGGTAGATGATAAAAATGTGATTTTATTCTTTGGAATCTGTCAAAATGTTTTTAAAACAAAGAAATATTGAATGCGTGTTGCATGAAAACATATTCCTGTGTGCTCAGGGTTCAACACAGGAACGTTAATGTGGCATGAGTGAAGCACAGTCTGAAGAAGGGAAGCTAGTTCCACAGGACTGCTGTTCAAAAGGTTCTCACTGTTTTGTAACTCATTCCAAAATAGAAACATAAAGAAGTGCTTGTCATTATCCACAGACAGAAATGTGGATCTGTTCATGCTCAAAAAAAGAGTTGAAGGCTTCATCCTGGCTATTACTATTTTCTAACACTTACACAAGGTGTCTGCTGGATTTGTAAAAATCTGCAAATTGTCATGAAGTGGATCGAGTGTGTTGACACCTGTTTGTTCTGTATACATTAGTGTATGTGTGTGGGTGAACGTGTAGCCGTCTGGCATCCTGCAATCCTATCTTTAATCCCAGGGATAACTGTGCAGTATATCCACACTGACCACTGCTGTTTACTGTAAATGTGACCTGCTTCATTATAACGTCAGTCTGACTTTGCTACTCAAGGCAATAGTCTGTAAATGTGCATCAGCTGACACTTATACTTCCAATTAAATGCACACGATCTATGTTACAGTACTCTGCACTGATGCGAAGGCTGTGCAGGTTAGTTAGTTCGCAGGCCAGGTTATTAATGGACAGTCAGACATGGATCATCCATAGGTGAGCCAAATGCAGTTGAAACCTTTCAGCCATGCATAATAGGCTTTGCCTCTCGGGAATTGTTCTTGGCAAGTCTTATGTAGCATGAATGTCCAGCAGCTTCAATAAATGTTAGTACGAGGGGGAAAATGATGTTATATTCATTACAGCAGTGGTCTTCAACCAGAGGGGTCGTAACCCCTAGGGGGTCCGTGGAGGTGCATGCAGGGGGTCCCCCAAAAGAGTTAAAATTTTTCATCAAAATAACTTATATCTGGAAATTTCTTAAATTTGGACAAAAATTATATTGAGTAAATTCAATTAAAAGTGAGCTCTAATATTAATTGGCAATAATAAGCTTATTTTTTTAAAAAAAATATGATAATGACTGAGTATAAAACAGGATAGAAACAGTTGGTTCATCTTGAATGCAACTTTATCTTTTCTTTTTTTTAAAAAAAATCTTGGGGTCTCTGCTGTATTGCTCTATCAATCAAGGGGTCCCTGGAGAGAAAAAGGTTGAAGACCCCTGCATTACAGTATTATGAGGGGATGCAACATTAAAGGCTTAAATATGTGTAAGGCATCTTTGGACCCTTTAAAAGCCACTATAAAACTGTTTATTAGTGTTATTATTGTCACCATTATGTAAACCTCACTTTTTTTTTTTGGTTCTGAGTAGCTAACATTTGGAAAACAGTCTCTATCCTAAAAGCCACTCTATTGTTTGGTCATCATGAAACCGTTACACAGCTCTCTCCCTTCATTATAAAAAGGGTGGAGTGCTGGAGGAAAGTCCGCTAACTATTTTTACCGTTTGCCTCACTGGCATGCTTCCGTGCCAGTCCTCACCCCGACCAGAAGAAAACGCCCCTGTGCAAACTGGTGCACGGTGTGGGTTGTCCAGCAGGTGGCACAGTTGACACTGCAGTGGCTGAATGCACTCTGAATGCATAATGAGCTGCGTGCATCAGCAATTACAGAGGTGGTGCTGATGCAAAACTGTTCCTTCCCTTCAGCCATAGGGAGACACAGTGAGGCTCCAGCTCGGGGCAGAGGGATCAGTGAGTGTGTGGTCCAGCTGGCTGCTGGTGTGATGTGGCGGAGTTACCTTTGGAGCCACACTGTCTTTAGCTCACACACTTTTGTGTCTGCAAACACTGGATTGGTTCCTGTTGTGTCTCTGCTGGAGGGATTTTCTTGCTCCATGAGGCAAACAAGAAACTTAACTAACACATGATTCTGCAGAGTACTGTGCTGATGAATTAGCGAGGCTTGAGTGAAACACTATTTGTAAAGAAAATCATACATTTTGTACATCTAGGAAGTAACTGGAAGAATTATAGCAGTTATAATGCAAGGGTTGTCACTTTTTAGCATGCACAATCGCAGATTGAGACCCTTGCGGAGTTCTTATCTTGCAACATTTTCACTTAACATGGATATAGGTTAATTCTCTTAAGCAGAATTACAAAAAATGTCCATTTTCATGTGGTCATTTTGGCAGCAGATGATATAAGGGCTGGTGTGTTCAGCAGGCTCAGCCAGGAACGTGCTCTCCCGTGCTCTCTGTAATTGGATTCCAGAGGATCCACTAAAGATATTAATACAAAGCTCATGCTAGAGATCACGGTAAGTCTGACCCTTGACCTGACATGGACCCTCTTGCCCTCGCATGTAGTCCTCATACAGAACATGACCTGCTGGTAATGCTGCTCATAATCACAGTGTGATTATTAACGACTCGGGCTGTCGCTGCAGGTGGCCTGGCTTTAATACGTGTGAACAGGTCGACAGTGTTGATTGGATCTGATCAGATAACCCCATTTTGTGTCATTCTTATTGCTGTAAAATAGTATTCAAACTTTTTTTAAACTGTGGATATTTTGTTAAATACATCATCTTTTATTGAGTTTTAAAATTATTTTGGTGCTGTAACTCCCTCCAGTTACTGTTATGAAAGAAAAACATTTTTGTGTGTATGTGTGTGTGTGTGTGTGTGTGTGTTTGTAGTTTACTTTTTTACTCTTATTTTTCTCCCTATTTTGTTCTTTTTTCTCATTTTCTTCTTCACAGTTTTGGCCTCATAATTGTTATATTTCCACTCTTCTACTTTCACCTTTTATATTTTAATTCTCTGTTTTGTCCTGTAAATTACCCTGTGTTTGAGAAAAAGCCAATAAATATATTGTTTTAAAAAAAGAAAGAAAGAGTGACCAACATTTCAGGCAAAAGTCAGTCTCTTACTCTACTGTTTCAATTCTACTTTGGCTTTTTAGTCCATGATTTTTTCCGAATACACTAATTTTTGGTAATTTGAACCAATTTTCAGCCCAGCAGGCTAATTATTGCACTGAAAAGAGTGATTGATCTCCACCTGCTGCCCTATTGTACTCATACAAAGTCTTAAGGTGCGAGATGTGTTATGCACAGTGATCTTGTAAAAGATTATTCCGAGAAAAAATCTGCTTGATGAATTTTTTATTAGTGGAGTCGAATATATTTTAATTTTTAGTGTGTGATAGGTTCACATCACTCCACACAGTTTACAGTGGACTCAGACTGATGTGATATGAGGACAAGATGCTTCACCTAAAAAAAGACAGAGAAGAAGAAAGTCTGATGTAACAGATTGTTGTGTTCTTCGTGCCGTAACAGTCGGTGTTACAGTATTATGTCTCTTCAGTAGCGCGTAATGTGTGTGCCCCTGCATTATGACTGCACTGTATGTGCTAAAGGGAGTCTGTTTTGGGGGGGATTTGAGGTAACTGTTTTTGGTCACACAGAAGCAGCAGCAGCAGCCACCTGGTTGCTGCAATGAAGAGGCGGCTGACACAACAGAGGGGCTGAGTGAGAGAGCAGGAGGGGAAAAGGGAGGAGGAGGAGTTGGCAGAGGAGGAGGAGGAGGAGGAGAGGGATGGGAGGAAAACAGGCAGTCGGGAGGCAAACCCCACGCTGTAGCTGTGTTTTTTGAGAGGAGAGCTGAGCAGCGGCTGCACCTCTCTCTCTCTCTCTCTCTTTCTCTCTCGCTCTCTCTGGTGTCTCAGCTCTCTTGTTTGCTCTTCAGTCTTGACTCAAAAAAGGAACTAGCAGCTGCTGTGTTAGTGGTGATCCATTCCCGGAGCCTTTCTTGGTGCAGATTCACCTGGAGTCCAATGGTCATGGTCAAAGAAAAAGGTATTCCAGCAGTCATGGTCATAGATTTAGTGTGTGTATGTGTATATGTGATGAGTGTCTTTTTAAGGGGATTTGTTTTCCTTGTCGTGCTGTTAACTGTCTGCAGTGTGTGTAGATGTGCAGTGTGTCCAGCTGGGATTGCGCTGCTGTATCCAGCTTAGTTTAACTGTTTTTTTACTCTCTGATTTCATTTTTTTTTCACACTGTGTGGATATATGATATTGTCACAGTAATATGGACATGGTTTCTGTTTCTTATGTGGGTGTGTGTTGCTAGCAAAGAGCATGACTAATGACACGGCATGAATGTGCATCCCCAACATATCGACATATTCTCTCTAGTTTAAGACTTGAACGTGCTACGCCCTTCTCTGTACTCTCCAGCAGCTGATGCTCGGGCTGGAAGCTGCTTCATTTGGCGGCGTCAGTCTTTATGTAAATGGATGTTGGAGCAAAGCATCTGGCGTGTTGTATGGGAGCTTGACACCAAATGTGAAACATTCAGGTTGACTGTGCTGGTAGTTTTCGGTTAAAACAGTCTGTCTTTTGAAGCAGGCTGATGGAAAAGGTAACATGTAGAGGGAAAAAGTGGAGCACCAGTGTAGGGATCCACACTGCGCAGAGCTATGGACCTACACTCTCTATGTCTCTCGCTCTCTCCCTCTCTCGCTCTGTCTGCAGCCGTTGCCATGGTGACCATCTAAAAGGTACACTCCATTGTTGTCAGCTGTGGCCTCATTCATGGTGTCCTGTTAAAAGAAAAAGATGATTGTTTCCACCTATAACTGAGGTCGCCCAGTTGTGTGGGATGAATTAGCTGGAGTCAGGGCACATGTTCCAGAGATATTAACATTCCCGGCAAATTACAGGTTCATGTGGTCGCGAGGTTGACCATTGTTTGCCGGTATGACTCATAGCGAGCAGCTAGATGGGTACAATTTTTCTATAATGAAAATGTCCTGTTGAATTTCAAATGAGAAGTAATAGCAACAATTCTCTGCCTTTTGACTTTTTAAACAAGTTAGAAAAATGAAGGATGTTCATTTTATAATGAAGCCTCTAAATTGCACAAAATGAATCTATAAATATTACCGAAAGGAAACTATCACGTCACCTTTTCCACAGTAAAGTCAACCGGACTGGAACTAAAAATAAAAGAAATCAATCACACCGATAAGTTACACATCACCATTTCTCTCTAAATTCCTTAATAGTCAAGCAGCTTGATATTTTACTCATGTTTCAGTGGATGCTTTATGAGTTCATCTTCTTCCAGCTCGTGTAGACAAACAGAGCTTGTGCTCTATGTGTGGGCATGTGATATTTTTATGTTTCCACTGAAAATATTTCTATCACTGAAAAAAATATGTTTACAGATTTTTTTGACAGACAGGAGTGTGTAGGTTTGTTTATGCATCTGACAGCACTCTGGTGGCCGGAGGCGGCGTCCGACTCCGAGCTCTTCTCTTGATGTGGATTCGACCGCCACAAAGAAAAGGGCCTTTGCCATTGAGTCCCTGGCGCTGGCGGAATACCCGTAACCTCTGGCAGCCACATGTTCTATCTCCCACAATCCCTCTGAAAGTTTTCTGTAGACTTAACCTGCTTCCTTGCATGCTGACTCTCGGGATTTGTTGGTGACAGGAGGCTTGTCTGTGTTTAGCGTCCACATTTAGAGGCCTCGAGTTTTTCATTTCTCTGAAGGGAAAGCTGGGCGAAGCTATTTCAACCTTCGGTTTCTTACTGCATCCTCCAGAGATCTCATCATGCAACCTGCCAGAGGCCAGGTGGGCTCCGTACCATCAGGATGCACAGCTGACCAAACAGTGAATTATGCTGTTATGCTCAGAATGATGAATCATATAATAATGTGATTGCAGTGTTAGCGTTTTGTCTGCTCGCAGGTGGTTGTCCTATTTTCAGAATAGAATGCCCCTGAAATAGTTTGTAATGTATTAGGGCCATGTGTATCCATGGCAGTCTCATTCCTTTTACCTTGATCCAAACGTGCTGCTGTGCATTTGTCCAACAGTTGATTAATTCGTGCTCTTTCTCATGTTCTCTGCATTAAATTGCATAAGAAGCCCTGCTGACTCCATGGGATGAGACGACCGTCATCACATATACGTCACCTGCCTCGTGCAAAGGCCCACCAACTCCCAGAACTCTCTGCATTCGCTGCCTGAGCACTTTCTCCTCGCATGGAAGTCTAATGTCATGTGCCTCTGTAGCTGCCTCCTGCGATTTTGCAGAGTGCTGCAGACAACTGCAGTGGTGCCTCATCTCTGAGGCTTGCCAGTGTCTACCCTCTGAAAGAGGAGCTAAACCCAGACATCAATGCAACACTCTCATAGGCACATACTGTTTGTACAGCTGGCACACAGGACCAGAATATACAGATGAGATAAGTGGTCGGCCGGGGAGAGACGGTCACTGACCTAAAATATACAGGCTAAAACAACAAACGCTGCATGAAAATCACATGAAAGAAACACAGATTGTAGCCATTCATTGTGCCAGCCAGCAAACATCCTCCCCGTCTGGCATCAATCGGTTTGATTATCACAGGAAATACGACACAGGAATGAGGGGCTGTCACTCAGAGGCAAAAAGCCAAGTCCTTCATCAGCTCCACTTCTACAAACACAATGGATCCGGCAGTTCATGAAGCCACCATTGTCTCTTTTCAGCTAAGTGGCTGGACTGGAAGTCTCTCTCTCTGTTTATCAGTGTAGCTATTATAATGTACACACCAAACAACAAACGCTCCGCACTGTGGCGTTCAACCATTCAGACCGGATCATTATTCCAAACCAGGTCCCTGAGGATTAGTTATCAAGGTTGGGGGGGTCTGGTGGAGGCCGATAGGGTTCCCCCCTGCAATTTGTGACCGCGTTTGAAGTGCTTTGTCTGGGACGCTGGCGGTGGGGCAGAGGGGCAGGGAGGCGGTGAATATAGCTATACATATTCATGGAGGGGAGGGTTAAGAGCTTCTTGTTATGTCTGGGTGATGAAGAGCTCCTCGCGCCCTCCCCCCAAACACGCACACACATGCATGTTCTATCACGGAGTCGGATTTCATCATGGGCATATTTTGTGCCGTTTTTATTCATGATGGGTCAGATCTCTTTGAATCCTCCACCACAAACTGGTTGGATTGGATGGATAATGGAGTAAAAAATGTGTTTGTTGGTGTTTCGTGTAGCAGACACATCAGGGGCCAGAAGTGTTGCGATGGAGAGCGGAGATGACCGCTTTTGCAAGTGTCTTCATCCATCCCTCTGTCTCTCTTTGTAACACACACACGCTCATACACACTAAAGCACATGCACGCATACTGTAAGAACAAACACACACACACTTTCACAATCCTTTGGGGCTGCTATCTGTCTGTGCTGGAAACTCTTCTGTCTGTGACTTTTACAGTAACAAAGGCGGCACGCGACTGCATATTTTATTAGATCCTTTCATCTCTCATCTTTTGTTTAATTAAAATCCCCCTTTTCCCCTCTGCATTTCCAAGCCACTACTATGGCTTTTGCATTCCTTGGGGTTCATGGTAGGAAATGAAGGCAACAAAGTCTTCCTCAGCAAATCCCCCGCTCTCTGTCAATAACCCAACTCTATTGTTATTTACCAGCAAGGCTGGGCCACGTGTTACGGTAAGAGCTGTCCTCAAGGGATTCAAGATGGCCTTCCTCACTTCCCTCCAGAGTATCATCTGCAGCCTTCATTATTGCCAACGCTGCTCGGCTCTGCTTAAATGGCTGGGGGGTGGTTGGGATGTAGGGGTGGAGAGAGCAGCCCCCTTTCCTCTGCGCCTGGCTTTGGCATGCTCTGCTGGTTATTGTTCCCTCAGCGCCACGCTTGTGTGTGCGTGTGTGTGTGCTCATTGTGTGCTTAGGCTCATATCAGTCACCCTATCCTCTGGTGATGAGGCAGGACAGATCACTCTGTCAGCACAGCCAACACATCCAGCCCAGAATGAGGAATGTGAGCAGCAGTCGGACAAATTGTACTACTGTATATTTCACAGTAAGTTGCTCTGTGCTGAGGTTACTTCATGTTCTGCGCTCTTACTTATTTATAGCATTATATAATATACATTCTAGCCAGTCAAGCGCCATTTTGCTGCTATCACAAGAACCCCTAAAGACTCACTAATGGATTTAATTCAAATCCACGATATCAAAGTAAAATTGCTTGAAGTCATGCTTTGGTAGACATAGACTCGTGAGTGTGGAAGCCAGCTAAACATTTAAAAGAGATCGCACTAATGGATTTTATGTCCAAACAAATCTTATAAATGTTTCAATCTGAATCCTTTCAGCACATTTAACGGCCCCTTCTATGTCGGTTTCTTTAATTTTTATGGAAAACTCTTTACAGTATGCTGCATGAGTACCATGTATGAGTACTCTTTGCAGCCACTGCTGAGGCGAACACAGCACTTTACAGGAGAAGAGGCAGGGTTAAGCTGGAAAAACACACAGCGCTCATAGTTTCCCATCCAAAACTCTTTTTTTTTTTTTTAG
>JAPZDX010000003.1:6936741-6955126 GCA_029783625.1 Naso annulatus | reverse complement strand
TATGTAGTGTTCAAGGACTTACTTGTTATTACTTATGTTGCAGTTTGGACCATTATCTCTATCAGCTATTTTGACATTGTGCTCACTGAATTCATTACAGAGATCTTACGGACAGGGCAAGAAACACGAGCAGTCAGACAATTTGATAGAAAAAAAGAGAATGGTAAAATTACAGTCCCAACTGTCCGTTTTAAATAAGCATCACAATTTTAGGCCGATTTTCAGCATTTACTTGCACATGGCAACACACAATTTAATGACTAATTATCAACATTTTAGATGTCCTGGGTTTTGGTTTTACAGTAATTTAAATAAACAAACAGTCTGATTATCTGACCTCATATGTCTTGTCCAGTCGGACATTGCTATAGTGATGACTGTATCTCCAGGTCTTAGGAATTACTTAAATAAGTGCAGTGTTATCATTACCAATACTGCCAAAAAAAGAAACAGGTTGTAAGAAATTGCCATTTTTCTATAAGTCATTCCACTGTAAACAGTGTGTACAGGCTTTAAACTAACTTGCTCGATGTGTGTATAAATTTGCAGAGGGCGGCTTCCCAAATGGTCTGTGTTTTTCTATGGAGGTGTGATGTCACACACGGAGCTGCGGAGGCTCGGTTCACTGTCACAGTAGTCTCGTTCACCCAGAGATGACTCATTGTCCTGCTGAGTGTAATCACATCAGAGACACCAGAGAGACGGATCCTCTGCCCGCCAACCCCTCATACCCACATTCTTTCCATCCTCCCTCTTGTTAACCCTTCTTCTTCTTCTTCTTCCTCTTCTCTCAGTTCCCTTCCAGTGCAAATTATGAATAGACTGGTGCTCCCTTATTGGCTCAGGACATTTTACACTGCCCCTATAGGATGAGTCAAAGCCTTTTGAAGTGTCCTGTTAAGAAAATAATGCTCTGAAGCCCAAGCTCTCACAATGATTTTACTGCAATTATTCTTCCCTTTAGTATCAGACAGTAATTTTAACAGAAGTACAAGTGAGGTGCAAGGTAGGCCAAGTCATCAATAATCCAGAGTAATGTCAGTCTTTGGTCGACCATCGATTGGTCATGATGCTATTTCTGTGCCTTTGGTGGTGTCTCATTTTAGCTGTGCAGACTAGTGATTCATTGCAGAGCAGAAAGAGCAAAGATCCTTTCATGTGTGTTCTTCGGGTGTGTGTGCCTGTTTGTGTGTGTGTCTTTGTTTGAAAAAGAGAGAGCAATGAGAGGATGAAAGAAAGAGGCTGCCTTGCTACTTATTGCTCCTGAATGTGAAATAATCTGCTGGTTTCAGAGGAGCTGATAAGCCGTGTGCAGTGCGGCACTGCAGCAGTATTTACGTCTCGTACAGTAGTGCAGGATTAATGTCTGTCTGTGTCAGCGACGCCCAAACTTTTTACTGAGGGGGGCCACAGGCTGATGCTTAGTGGATCTAAAGATAATACTGGATATGGCTTGTGGAGATAAAGCAAGCTTCTCTGTCTTACGTAATTATGATGGCTTTCAGTATACGTCACATGAAGAACGTGATGTCTTAATTAAATCTTCACTCAGATTAAGATCTTTGCATCCTGGTGCAAGCAGAGTAAAGTAGGATATTTCAGCATTTGTCGTCTTGTTAGTGGCACTAGTGTGTGTGACTTAAGTCTGTTAGTCCACTACTTTGGATAAGACTGAAATACTTTAATGTCTTTTTGATTGATTACAATCAAATAGTTAAAATTCATTCGTGTTTAGCAGAGCATGACATCCATGGACTCTGGTGATCCTCTGACGTTTCCTCTTGCACCATCAGTGGGTCGAAGTTTTTATGTATTCAGTAAACTGTCATAACATCTTTATGGATTGACCCATAACTTGAGACATACATGACTTATGACTTTGGTGGATCCACTGACTTTTTCTCCAGCACCACCATAAACCTGACATTTGTGGCTGTCTGTGATTTGTCTCAACATTTTATGCCGATACTTCCCTCAGGATGGACTGTACTTTTCATACAATCTAGGCTTTAGATAAGGTCAAAATTTCAATTTATCCATATATATATATTACACTAAAATAATGACATTTATACAAGACTTGCTGTACTTTGGGTTTAATACAATATTTCACTGCAAAACTGTTCTTTTTGCATCAATTACTTACCCTTAGATGTCTTGAATTGTAGGATATATTTTTGTCCTTCCAGTCTTATTCCATGGTAAACAGATTTTCTCCAAAAATGTGAGCAACTCTTTTTAGCTGGTTTTTCTTGCAGTCTATGGAGATACAGTTTCAAAACACCAAAACCATCTAAAAACATCCATTAAAAATCTGAAAAGCTTTGTGTGATATTATCCAAGTCTTTTCTTATCTTGTTGTCAACTCAATACTTTCAAAACACTTTTATTTCACTGTTATTTAAGCTCAAGAATTTCTTGGCCTTGCATCGGATGTGTTGAATTTAGTAGCTTTTTAGCCAAAATAAAAGTATTTTTCAAGTATTGAGCCTATGGCACATTACATTATGAACATTTTACCTTCTAGACATCAACATGTCAACGTTGTTATTGTGAGCACAGCTTTGCCTAACGAAAGCCTCGTAGGCCAGCTAGCACGGATGTGACGTGTTTCTTGTTCAGTTTCTCTTTAACTTCACTCACCTGGTTTGTGCTTTTCTTGCATCTGCACACAGGCAGTGAAGTTGGAATTATGAGGGCAGTTTCTTCTGCTTTTACAAAAAGAAGACACCTGCTATTTCTTTTTTCACTTATTCACAGAGTGAGATAACCAGTGACAGCCGCGGCAAACATTAGGCCTGCTCTGTTTTATTGTACCAGAGCAGAGTGCCATGCTCTGCTTACCGTCAAGCACTTGACATCCACAGGAAGGAAGGAAGTCTTCAGCTTTCAAAAAACTCTTAAGCTTTAAAATGTATTTATCCCTTCCATGTTACTTTACTCAAGGCAATTTTTAGCGTCGGACGTAAGTTTATCCGAAATCGTGTTTGATGCTTAAATGTAGCTTTTGAATGTGGTAAAAAAAAAGCCATATATAGCACACACTGCAGAATGTTTACTGGAAATAAAAGCTTGGCATAGACAGCAGATGGTCTGTGATATTTTCCTTTGCGGATGAAATTTAATTGCGAATCTAAGTTTATCAATACCCTTTTAGAGTGCCATTTACTGAGTCTGGCTCCTCTCAGCATTTTGATTCTCCATCCTCCACCCATCAAGGCAGACTATATTTAGCCTGTCGCTCTCTAGGTAGCCTATCTGGGCCGTGAACCCCAAGTTTTGCTGTCCCGCTCAATGTTGTTCTGTTTTTACCCTGACAGCCTCTCAGCAGTCGGTCTTTTCCTCTGGTGTTTGTGTGATGCTGCAGATTCAGATCCTTGTGCAGAGCGTGTCCTCAGCTGAACACAATTTGAACAACTCTAGAAGAAATGCATTTACTAACACATCTAGAGGCCGTGATGACTCATCAACATTACAGTTCAATCGTGATCTTAATGTCTTCTCTCTTGCAGTGGCTCATGCGCAGAACACACACCACCACTCCACAGAGAAGCCCCTGATTCAGTGCTACAAGTGTGGGGAGCCATGTAAGGGCGAGGTGCTGCGGGTGCAGAACAAGCACTTCCACCTTAAGTGCTTCACCTGTAAAGGTACAGTGACTCAAAGTTGATAATGAAAGCAATCATTTCCTTTTTTAGCTTTCAATGAAGGCATGTAATTGAAAAATGGTGATTAAACAATTTATGTAATTCTGTGCTAAAAGGGTATTACTAGCATTTATTTACTCTGTGTCAGGCAGGCCTAATATTATCCTCGAATAGACCAATTTTTGATAAATAAGTTATTTGTTTACAATTTTAACAAGCCCTTTAAAAGCTTAGATGATTGTCTGTTATAATAGCAGAAGAAGAATGTGTGGGTTGTGTGAAAACCGGCAGCTAAGGTGTGAAGTTTTTTAAAAATTCATCGCTAATTTGATATTTTCACAATAATAGGACATTTGCTTCCTTTCATTCAGTACATGCTGCTTAATGCTGCACATGGTGACTGCAGGTGTGCTTTGTGACATATGATGATACTTCACAAGTATAGAGGAGTCATATTGTACATCTCATGGCGTGGCAAAAATTAAATTGCAACTTAAAAATTTGTTTTTTTAGTATGTGACTAGAAAAAATAATCTAATTGCACAAAGTCCTTAAAGGCCACGGCATATTTTCCATCCTCCACTAATGAGTGGGATACATGACTGCATGACTCTTCTTCACTTCTCAGCCTACATACTAAAATTAAAGTACCACACAGACCGCTATGACAAGTGACAGTGAAAATCCTTCCCTGTTTATCCTTATTACTGATGGATTTCTGGCATTCTGGCATGATTACAATGCAGCCACCCACAGCCGACCAAGCGGTGTCACTCCTGTGGGCTGAACCTGCCCTGCCGAAGCCTCTGTAGTTAATCTGTGACTGGAGCACTGTTATAGAGTTAGCTTAGTTCACCAAAGGCCCAGAATAACACAAGCAAACACTAAGATTAGTACCTAATTCTGTCCTTTACAAGTGGATATACATGCCTTTAGACAGTCTGTAGTACTAAAAGTGTATATGTGTGTGTGTGTGCCCACGAGTTAGTGAGTGTCAAAGAAGACTTGAGGACAGCTTTGATACCCAAAAGACACACTGTCCTAGTCCTTGCTCTAAAATTAAGTGTGCTGTTGACAGTCTAAAACCTGTAGGAGGACTACTAATACCAAAACCCAGCCATGCCAGGTAGACCGAGCTTATTGACACTTAGATTATCGACGCATTTTATCCCTTGGCTTAGAAATCCCAAACAGCTGCTTTTTGCATGCATCTTTTTCATTCCATGAAATGCACAAAACAAACTTTTTTTTTCCTGAGTGCACTCTCATTTCAATTTCATTAATTGTCCCTCATAAGTTTCCATAAATGCTATTTATGTAATGGCATGCATCTGTTGAGAATCTGATCAGTAGGTGGACATTAAAGTCAAAGGCCACCAAATCTCCAGTGCTGGTTTTCTCTCGACTCAGATAGCTTACAAGCTAATCTCATCACCCCTGAGCCTTAATGCAATTAAATCTCATTCTCCCCTTCACTCGCTCCCATTCATCCTCAGGATTTAGAGTGGCTCATTGCATAAGAATGATTAGGTGCAGTCATCTCAAACATCAAAATATTTTCCCTGTAAGCTGTGGCGTGTCCAAAAGGCTGTTACTGTCCCAAGCTCACTCTGGAATGGTGGACTGCACTGCTCAGGTGGTTAAAATGTGGTTGAAATATTGCACATAGAGTCACACGTTAGGTCTGAGTCCTGATTAAATCATATGTGGAAGCAATAAATAAATATTAGATTATGAGATTGCCTTATGAGACAGATGGGTTTTGAAAATCAGGTGATTGCGTGATTACGCAAATCCATCTAGTCAGACTGCAAGCAATGTGATTGTGACTGAACCAGAGTGGTTCAGAACAATCGGCGACCTGAGAGGAACCACTGACAGCTACAGGTGTGGTTTACATGTGATGACCAGCGACTGTTTGTTTCAAAACAACAGTGGTGACTCCTAAAGAAGTTAGTGTAAATGTTTAAAGCATCAGCTATATTGTAACTGGAGGGTGTGTCTTTATTTAGAGTAGAGCAAAGAATGATGGAAAATATGTTTTTACTCTTTTCCCAATTGACTTTGGCAGTGTTTTGTACATACAAGCGATAAAAAGCATCCCTCAAACCTTGATTGTAATGAAATTTGGTAGATATATTCATAGTGTGTAACAGATGAATCCTAATGACTTCGATGATCCTCTGTCTTTTCCTCTAATGTAACCATGAGGTTGACATGTGTGCGTTTAAGCGAAATGTCTCGACTTCTTTTATTAGCAGGAGTGTGATGAAACTATTGGAGAATTATCATTAAATTATGATATATTCAATCAATTTATTGGCAGAGAAATTAATTTCTACCTCAGGATGAACTGTAAAAACTTTTGTCCCAGCAAACTTTCAAATGATCTAAATTTCTTTTTATTTTGTTGATTCTAAATTCTGATTTGTACAACAGTTTGTTTGATAACAAAATACACAAACCTAATGACATTTTCCTCAGCATTAGCGTTACTTCTCCATTTAGCAAAGTTGCAGACAGGCTAACAAACTAAACTCAGCTAGTGAACATGGTAAAGCTAGCATGGCTTTACATTTCACTCGAGTCGGTTTCATGATGGATCAGTCAACGAAGGTAAAAGACATAAACTTTAAGCCACCATGAGTGTCTCTGTTTGATATCAACAGAAGATGGGATGTGAGCCTTTGTATTCCACATTTGAATTTTTGAATACCGTATTTTCCCTAATATAGTCAGTCTTTCATATGCTAGTCGTAAAACCCCAAAAGAGCATAACTACCGTCATTAAGATATCCCAAACTCTACATTTTTCCCGAAATAGTATTTCTTCTTTTGCCAGTCTTTCATGTTTGTGTCAATGACAAGGTTATATTTGAATGAACGGAAACTTGTGGGAGACTGACAGTGTAATATGAAGTATTTAGAGCCAGTTATCTTCAGAAACAGATCAAGGCCATTTCCTGGGTTAGACAATTGTAGAATTGTTGTCACGTTGAGCAATCTACCTCCCCTCTGACAATGAAAAGACCTTGCAGTAATAGTGCTGATTAAGCCACATGAGCCCTCAATCTTTCTCCAAAGGGAGAAGGTTCAGGGTTTTTTATGAACACCGCCGATGAAAGGATTTTATATTATGCTTCATGTTGTAGTGCACAGACCTTTTAAAAATTTTCCCTGATTTTGTAGTCAGCGTCCATTTCATGCAATCAGCAAGCCTCTCAGGATTACACAGACTAGCAAGTCTTAACAAAGCCGTTGATGCGTGGAGGACTTGGGCGGCTTGATGGTTGGATGCTTTATTTGTTATATGGGCAAAGCAATAAATGACCGGACTTGCAGAGTGCCAATGTGTGTGTCCCATATAGTGTGCGGCTGTGACCTCGCCCAGGGGGGCTTCTTCATGAAGAATGGAGAGTATCTGTGCACGCTGGACTACCAACGCATGCACGGCACCCGCTGCAATGGCTGTGGGGACTTTGTGGAGGGGGAGGTGGTCACTGCTCTTGGCAAGACCTACCACCCTGCCTGCTTCGTCTGCACCATCTGCAAGTAAGACACTCTCACAAACCCACAGAGACTTATTGTGGGAATACACCGATAACATTGCAAAATACACTTTTTCCACAAATGTCTGGCCAATCCAGAGCAAAATATAGACCTTGAAAGACAGAAAACAGACATACTCATTTAAAGAGGTCTGGATAGTAGCATAGGTCAATAATGATTTAATAGGAAAAAAGGGCACGATAGTATCTCAGTCTTCCTGATTGAATTTGTGTTTAAATGTGCTGACTAAAATCTCCACAAATGTTACTCTGTGGACTTATTTAGACTTGTGTGCAGACTTTTAATGCAGTAACAATGACGTTCTCCCCAGAATCACATATTTAATAATATAGTAAATATCAAAATGGACAAACAAAGTCAGAGTCTATAGATGGTTGGAGTTCAAGTCGACAGTGAACAGCACAATGTTGTGTGACACATCCGCGTCATCTGACTAGATGGCTTCCTTAGGCAGACAGTGTTGACATACATCCACATCATCAGGTCCTCTCATCTTAAGCTGCCTTTGACAGCCTGGAAGCCACAGCAAATAAACGTGTACACTTAACATGGAGCCACAGCTCATGTCTTGATAAACAATTGTTAATGTCACCCCGCTTCCAGACGACCGTTCCCTGCTGGAGACAGGGTGACCTTTAATGGGAAGGACTGTCTGTGTCAATACTGTGTTGAACCCATGTCTCCAGGACCAAAGGACATCCTGGGCTCCAGCAGTAAGTAACCATTGTCTATTATACACATGCAGACAGGCTTAATGCACAGGAAGGCATTTGCTCTCCCATGATGCTATTTTGGCTGCCACACAGAATTGGAAAGTTTCTAGTAGGATGTTCAGTGAAAGTGCATTACTTGAAGGAACTAAAAAAAAGTTTAAGGAAAAAGAAGCTAAAAATGGAGCTTTCAGTTATGATTCATGCATGACATTTAATGTAGCTTAGATGTAATATTTATGCTATGAAGTGTTATTTTTTCTACATCAGTCAACTTGCCCACACATTTTAACATAGATTTAATTGAACACTGTCCAAAATGTTCAAATCAATTCAAGACCTTAAACTTTTATAAAAATTAAATTATGAATATTAACCCCAATCAACAGGAAACCTGTTCATGCTTCTGTCATTATAGACTTGTGCTGTTCAGCCAAACATTGCTCATACCAAGAAATTTTAACTTTAAATACTAGTATAGAAATTTTCAAAGTTCTCAAAGAAAAAAAAACCGAGGCTGAATGCAGGGGAAATGTGTGTACAATAAGACATAATACATATAGAATATTTCAGTAACACTTTACTAAAAGCATCCATCTATAATGTGTTATGAACATACTTAAAATGTGTTACAATATGTCTGTAGTGCAATATAATCATCGTTATAAGCAGGGTTAGGGTTAACTCTAGTGCTGACCCCATCCTAACCATATCCACCCATAACGCATTATAAGTGTGTTCATAATGCATTATAATGTGTTATGTGGGTTCATAATGCGTTATAATGTGTTATATATGTTTATAATGTGTTATAATGCATTATAGAGACAGGCTTCATAGAAAGTTTTACCAATATTTACATTATTTAAGATGGTGCAGCTAAAAAACATGGAGACTTAGCAAACCTATAACCATTCGTTTTTACACTTTGGCATTTTTCGCATTGAACATATGAGATATAATGTTTTAAATAGCAAGATGTAGGAAGCGCTGGTACGTAGATTTTGGTAACTTTCAACAACGCAGACTAGCTGTTTATCCCTGTTTCCAGCAGTTGCTAAGTTACGCTAAGCTAAGCTAAGCTAAGCTAAGCTAAGCCAAGTGACTGCTGGCTGTAGCTTCTTAATGAACAGGCAGGTATGAAAGTTGTTAATAATGTTTTCCCCTCACTCTCAGCAAGAAAACAATATACAAAGCATAATATATATCTATTATAAGCACATATGTAAACATCAAAATTATCCTTTGATCCTTTCAAGAAGATCTTAAAAGTTGTTACTAATGTGTAAAATAGTTTGTAGTACAAGTCAACAGTAAAGATAGCAGGTGACGCAAGAAACTCTACTGCAAGCAGTGTATGCTTGAGAACTGAATGATGTAGATGCACCATTCAGGGAGTTCCTTTAACTCTCTCTCCTCTTCTCTGTAAACTCAGCAGTGGTCGACCAGTAATGCTCCTTTATGAATAACACCAAGACAGGCCCTGCTAAATAATGCATGGCCATGCATTTCCTTTGCTCTGAAACAGGGAATGTGCAGCCCTCAAAGCCCTCCCCTTCCAACTCGTCTCATCCTCCCTCTTTCTCTTTCCTCTCTTTCACTTCTCTCTCCCTCTCTCTCACCCCCTCTGGTGTCTCTGTTGGCGTTTGAAGAGCTTTTAGACAAGGTCACCTATAAATAAGGCATGCTGATTCTCCTCACGTCATCATCCCAGCCTCGTTATGCCTTACATAGTTATCGTCCCCCGTGGTTGCAGTGGGCTCTGTGTTGCTTTCATCCTCTATTAATTAAAGAGGAGATGACAAGATGATTGTTCTTTTAGAAACCGTCCTCTTACACTTTTAGAGCCTCAGGATCCTGTGTGGATATGGATGGAGCTTTTAGAGCCATGGCAAGAGAGATGTGGATGATAGAAAGAGGCAGCTGTCAGAACATTGTTGGTTACCCTCTATCTCCATCTAGTGTCTTGGGTCATAACTGACAAGAAGGCTAACTGCACACAGTAACACGCTCCCCATCAGTTAGTATTTTGCTTATTGGAGGCTGTGTTTTTACATAAAATAAACCTTTAAACAGGCATTTATTTCCTTTACAGGTATTTCCTTTCTCTCTTTTGTAGTTTTTGTGCTGATATCACATTTTTTGTTTTATAAATAAAGCCATGCCACTTTTGCTTTTCACAGATTGTGCAGGATGTGGTCGAGACATTAAGAACGGTCAGGCTCTTCTAGCCCTGGACAAACAGTGGCATCTGGGCTGCTTCAAGTGTAAGGCCTGCAGCAAAGTACTGACTGGGGAGTATATCAGCAAGTAAGCAACTCATACTCACTGTAATTACAGGCTTCTTGGTCAAATTCTGGCCTGCAGAAGGTTCACACGCTGTATGATATTTTACTGCCTGGCATTTAGATTTGTCTCTTTCCTCGCAGGGATGGCGCCCCCTACTGTGAGAAGGACTACCAGATCCATTTTGGAGTTCAGTGTGAGGCGTGTCATCAGTTCATCACAGGGAAGGTGCTCGAGGTAAGACGGACAGAGACACACACACACAAACACACACACTCTTTAACTTAAACGTCCCTCTGATTGGCTCCCTTTAGCACGGTCACATGTCTGTGTGTACAGCCAGGTAATGTTCTTCTGTAAACAGACAATACATTTTGCACCTGGATTTCGTATGAATCCTGCCAGAGGTAAGTTGGAAGTAATTCAAGTACTTTCACTTGAATGTTTGTCCTTAAAGTGTATTTTAAAGCTGTTATCACAGTTGATACATTGGGAAAACCTATTTAAACTTTCTAAATAATGTTTGCATTATGTTTAGATATATAGAAATTAGTTCATTATGATATTTCAGGTGCTGGTTCTTGCATCAAAAAGTGTGCTTCTTACACAAATAGAGGAAGTTACATTGGAGTGGGATTTTGAAATGTAGTTTGATAATCTCTGATGTAATCTCATCTTCCTTGAGCCAAATAGACTCTTGACATGACTGCAGTCGACTGAATGATTAATTCTTAGCAGATTTTTTCAGATTTTTCCAACTGTGCCTCAATACACATACAAGTCATACAAGCTTGCTTGCCGCAAATTATATAAATATTACATAAATGACCCAACTTGCTTTGACATTCAGGAAGTGATCATTATTCATCAATGCTGGATGTCATGCAGCTATAATAAAACTCTTGTTTAACGTTATCTAAGTCAGGTTTATGTTAAACATTAGCAACACCGCTGCCCTTGACGCTCTCTCTGCTCACTGGTCTCTCGAACAAGCGCTAGCCTGTCTGTTGTGCAGACAGTGATCCAATCAGACACAGAGTTATGTGTCATTTAATGGTATGAAAATGTCCCTGCAAGCCAGCCAGCCAGGCTTACAGTAATCCAGCACTAAGGCAGGCCTTTATGACAATAGGAAAAGGCCTTGGCATCTCGCCCCTGAGCCGCTGCCAGTGGATCAGTGGGGCCAAAGCCATAGCAGCCTGTCTGATCAGTCAGTCTAGTCACTGACCCAAGACCCGGGGCAAATGTAGCCATTGATGGGTTTGCATATCGTCTGCTCCTTTGGGAGTTAATTGGAATTAATGCAGCTATTAAAAGCAGGGAGAATTAGGGAGAGTATTTAATGGCATACTACACATATAGCGTAAGTACCTTCATTATCACTTGGAGGAATATTCAGTTTTACAGTGTACTTGAGGAGAGAATTGGATGGGAGGGGCCATGAAGTGCCTGCTGTGGTCGCTCTGCAGACTTTTTGACACAGTGTAATGTGAAATGCAAATATTAGGCAGTGGCTCCATCCATATCTCTGAGTGGCCACTTGCCAGCTGAAATGTTATTGAGGGTTGTTACACGGCAGAATTTCATTTGGGTATTTATCACCCCTGCCAAAGTGCCACATCCTTGTAGATGGAAATTCAGGTGCTACAGCCGTCAGATCATTTTATTGGATTGCGCTGCGCGGGTTATCACAAAGAGGAGCACTTAGATACCTGAGGGCAGGTTGACTGTGTCAAACAGGCAGATGTTATGGTGGTCATATTCAAAATGAACAACACAATTTCACCATTTTTCTGTTTTTTTTATTGAAATAGAATGACTGGAGTACGTGAAGTGATTTCACATTCCCACACAATCTGTTGGGATATACACAGCAAGCATGCAGAGCAGTTTCACAGGAACATATTCACTAACAGCTGCCCAGTGCCACAGTTTTATCAGCAGTTGTTCTTGAAGGGAGGAAGAGCAGCTTCCACCTCACAGTATCTGATGAAACTATCCCCGCACTGACAGGCTCTGGGTGTAAGAGGAAGGAAATGTAGTTGAGAACAGGTGGAGCGCTGGGTTTATTTCCTGGAAAGTTACAGCTCTGCTTCACTCGCCTTACTGCAGGCTTCATTGATCTTCATTTTCCTGTGATGTCAAGGCTGTTTGGTGTGCTCTGTGTTTTCCAGGCAGGAGATAAGCACTACCACCCCAGCTGCGCGAGATGCAGCAGGTGCAATCAGATGTTCACAGAAGGAGAAGAGATGTATCTGCAAGGTGAGCGGCACTATGTTTTGTCACTGTCACATGAGAACTTTGTAACTGAATTTTGGTTCACTTGAGCTGAAATGAAAGCATTGCAGAAAGGTTTAAGGGCATGATTGACCCCTTGTACTGTTTGTGGAAGTATCTACACTTGTATGTATCTCCATTCTTTACCGCAACGAACAGGAATTTACATTTTCTATTTGCATAATGTAGTTTTTTATTTGTCTTTGAGGTGTATGTTGCAGAGCAAATTAAATAAGTCCTTTCACTTGTCACCCATTTATATATCAAGTATATGAGCAAACCTTTACCAAAAAAAACAATATATCTCTCTATATATGTTTTTTTTGAGACACATTTTTGTAAACATTTTGTCATATATGTAAATGTATTTGAATTATGTGAATACAATTAACTGCCTTATGTTGTTTTAAATATATTTTCTCTCTGTCTTCCTCCTCAGGATCGACAGTCTGGCATCCCGGCTGCAAGAACACCACTAGAACGGAGGAGAGACACAGGGAGCGGGTAGGAATTTGAGTGTCAATGGCTCCATTGTCTATGACTTTGTCTTGACTAAGAGCACCTTTCTGTTCATGTCTCATGACAATGATTTCCTGGATAGGGAAGAAATTCAGGATATTTACCCAGCGATTCTGCCTAGGCTGTTAACGCTCCGTGGCAGGAACTGTTAAAACTTATCCTACTGTGGTTAAAATCATTTGCCTTTGGAGGCTGTGTTGCTTGTGTGTGTGCCTTTGCATGTATGTGTGTGTGTATAAATATTTGTTCATGTGCATATTAACACGTTGACATGTTCACCTTGATGTGTGTGTGAACTGTGAGTCGCGCTGGAGAGGCACAACCCCTGTGTGATGTCCTGTGAACCCCCCCTCTCCCTTCCTCCACAGCTATTGCCTCCGTCCCTCTTATTCCTCCAAAAAACACAAAGGCAGGTACTGTATTCGCTATTGGCTATGAGATGGCATCATCCTGTGTTCCACCATATACATAGGACACGATGCACTGTATGCTGCCATCTGCTGGAGACAGCCTGCAGTGCCCTCTGTGTGTCATATGGGGCCATTCAGTCTTGTCTTTTAACACCTTAAACTCCGCTCACATCAAAGGTGCATGAGACTAAAAGGCACACACATTTGGAGGAGCAGACGCAATATCACAGATGACTAAACTGCCTCTTCTAAATCACCATGCACTCATTGGGTAAAAAGCTCATTTAAATACTCTACATTCAGACCTGCTGCTGCCATCCAAACTGTTCATTTCCCATAAACAGGCATGAGGTTCTCAAGAACATGAAATCACAGCAACAAAGCACTCATTCACTTTGCAAAATGTGCAAATGAATGACCTAATCATGAGATGATATGCTAGAATTTTTAAGTACTTCATGTAATTAATGAAAAGTACACTCAGGGTTTGCAATTCCCCTTTCATTGCTCATACAGAACAAAGGCAAACGGTGTAACTTTGGAGTGTTTTTGTAAAACTGATGTTGATATGTGGACGGCAGGGGGCCGTAGATCTTGGAAGACTAACTGCTTGACAGATGTTGTTATGAATAACAACCACTTCTGTGTTTCCTTCACACAGCCTACGAGGTCGTCGTCCGAGAGTATTTGTTCCAGACCTGGTTCAAGCATACCTGGCTCACCGGGTCACACGATCTATGTGAGTGAGGCTCTGGAGTTGAATGTCCAAATAGATTGTTCTGATACAGACTGCTTGTCTCTCTAGTCAGAAAGTCCCTTTTTGACAGTTACACCGTGTTCAGTAATAGAACTTTTTTGCCGTAGTAATCTCCACTTATCCTTGTGTGTGTGCATGTGTGTCTTTATTTGTCTCTCTAGGCAAAAGTAGACAATGAGATCCTTGATTACAGAGACCTAGCTGCCATTCCAAAAGTCAAAGCCATTTATGACATTGAGCGCCCTGATCTTATTACCTATGAACCTTTGTACACCACCTCCCTGGATGAGAGAGAGGAGAGACGAGAGAGTGTGGGAGAGGTAAACACACAGACCGCATGCATCTTCTCCTGCATGCACGCCATCTTTATGCACATACAGCACTGTGCATTATGTGAAATATTCCTCAAATGATCCTCTGTGCTTCTTTGATGGGACTTTTCATCCTGCAAAAAAGCATCAATGCACTAAAAGGAGTCGTAGCTGATTGTGTAAAATATTTCAAGGCATTTTTTATGCAGTACTGAACCTTTGTGTCCCTCACAGCTCCACACTGCCAGGAGAGAGCGTTCCCCCTTGCCTGATGACAAGGTGAGATACGTCACTGAATGCTGATGATGATAAATGACCCTAAATGGCAAAGAAAAGAACAGAGGTGTGTGACTCATAATAGAGAGACCACGTGCATTGTAAGGACACAGCTTGCGAAAATGTGGAAGATCAGCAGGTTCTCAGTCTTACGGAGCAGTGTTATTTAATGCCTGTTAACACTTTGATACTCTGGTATTCATGTCTGTCTGTGTCGGCTCCTTTGCCGGATGGAGAAGTCTAATATCATTAAGATAGTCTGTTTTCCTTTTCTCAGAAAGTCCTTAGAAACAAGGTTTTAATTGAGACTTGTTTGATTTCTTTCAGTCCTCGAGGAACATGTCGCCGACCCCACCCTGTGAGGTGAGCAGATCATTTGTTGATTTCACTGTTTCCTGTGTGCGACGTAAATGCCCTTACATAATGTTTTCATATTCATCCTAGTTTATTGTTTATTACAAGGATCCCCATTAGCTGACACCTAGGCGGCAACCAGTCTTTCTGGAGTCCAAAAAAACACAACATAACAACAGAAACAAACAGTAATTAAAATTCATAATAACAATAGAAATCAGTAAAATAAACAAATAAATAAACAAATGAAAATATAGTAATAATATTAATATTACCAGAAAATACAACTTCATTAACAATAGTTCTTATTCCAAACTACCTTACTCAAAAATCAATGTAAAATTACCAATTAAAAATAAATGGTAAACAAACCAAATATGTAACAACCAACCAACACTCACAGCTGCACAAAGGGGACAATACACCATCCCAGAAACATCAACCACCTGCAAAAAAGATACATAGGCTACACAACAAAAGCCTCAAATTAATTCATGCGTGCTTAAATAAGATCTTAGTTTCTGTTTAAAGCCTACTTTTCCTTCAGTTGAACTTACCGTATATTATGTAGAAGACTGTTTCATGACACAGTAGACCTGTAGTGGACAGTTTTTTTCAGATAATTGGAATCTGGCAAGGGCAGAGTTATCTGCCCCCTGCTGGCCCCTCTAGTGGAATGCGAGTGTCAGAACAATACATTAAAGAGGTATGCGTAATAAGTGTGTGTGCTTGTGTGTGTATCAGGGCTCTTATGACAGGAGGGAACGCATCCTCCAAAGGTCCACCAGTCAAGGCTCCATAGGATCACCAGTCTATAATCGTCATGGTTACACCCCCACCTTGTCACGGTCACCGCAGCATTTCCACAGGCCAGGTGAGTATGTAAAAAGACAGTTATGTATGTGTGTGTGTGTGTTTGCACATATGCATACTGTTGAAATGTTTGTGAAAAATCAGTGATTTCAGGGTTTTTATGAGCTGGATCAATGAACTCTATACTAGTCAAGTGGTGGCAGTTGGTAAAACTCTGTGGATGACTTCACTGACCCTCCACCCTTTCACTTCTTTCCTTCTGATCTGTTTACTACTTAAAAGAGAAACTTCACCAAAATTTATTTTGGGTTGTTATGTTGTTGATTTTTTGTCATGTAATATGATGGGCAGTTCCTCATCTTGCAGTGTAACAACCTCAAAGTTAATTTTGACAACACTTCTACTTCCCCCGTGTTTTCTATTCTTTGATTTAAAACAATGTGATGCTTTTCTTTGTTTCTTACTGTTCATTTTGAATATGCCTTACCTCTTTCGTTGGGTTTCTTTTATTTCCTCTTTTAAACATTTGATTCCTCTATATCTTCCTTTTCTTTTGTCCCTCATCCTCTCACCTTCTATCTCCTCCCAAAATCGTCCACCTCTGCTGCCTGGTCCTGGGGTTTTGTCCCCTGTCTCACCCCCCTCCCTCCCTGCAGAGGCTCTGACAGGCATGCAGAAGCTCTGCTCCTCCCTGTGCAGTAACAGTGTGGGCTCCAGAAATAGTGACTCCCGCCCCACCTCCCCTTTCAGACACCACTTCCTCCCCCATAGCCAAGGTAAGGGCCCCACTCCACTCTTGTCCGCTGCCCCGCCACCCAAGGCAACACATCATGTCCATCCTCACCTGGGTTGCTACCTCCCGTTAAATCCGCATCTGTCATTCTGGATTCATCCTCATGTCTCATCAGACTAAAACTGCCATCCTGGATGGTCAAACCCATATCTTGCTTAAACACATGCAGGCACTGATTCCTCACTAACTGGCATGCACTTACTCATCTTTGTCTAACACTGTCTCTGCCAAAGTAGCTGACAGCCTCTTTGTTTTTGTTTTTTGCAGCTTTGCATGCACTTCAGAGTTATTTGAGAGATATTAAATCTAATATCCAAACTGACAGTTTCCTACATGTTGATGATGGATGACTTTTTTGCCTTGTCAGATCAAGTCTACAGACTCTAGTAAACTGTAAGGCTGACATAAAAAGATTTTGTAATGTGTGTTTGGCATTGCATGCTGGGAGGTATTTACTTCTTAACTGTGAACCCTCACAGAACCATGAATTCATATGATAAAACAAACTAACAAACATTATGCTTCATGGCTCATAACAACTCTCAAGCTACAATAAACTAGTATGACTAGTATGACGTGGCATTGTAGATCAGTTTTACACATGCAGTTCCATTAGGTGCATCTAACGAAACCAAACAGAATGTCTCCCATTGGCTAAAGATGACTCAACTGGTCCCATTGGTCCCTGTGTGTTGCACCGTTCAGACTGTGGTTCCCCTTTAGTATCCGTGCTTATGTTCTGTTCTCGGTTCTTCTCACTGGAGGCACTGACCCGCCGAGTGGCCGGAGCTCCCCCCTCCCGCTCAGGCCCGACAGCCGGCCGGTCACCCCGCCTCTCTCTCAGACCCCTAAACATTTCCACCTCCCAGGTAGGAGCTGGAGCGCACCCTGTCACTGCTCGTCCCTTCTTTCTTTCCTTCTTTCTTTCTGTTTTTTCTTTCTTTCCTTCTTTCTTTCTTTCTGTCTTTCTTTCTCTCATTCTGTCTTTCTGTCTTTTTTGTCCTTATACTTCATTTCAGATCAGCTTTTGCTTTTTTCCGTCTACTTTCACAACTGTAGCCTGCAGATTTAACACAGGAAAAAGGGTGATAGTCAGTGTAATTCCTCTCCATCGTTGCTTGTTATTGGGATGTTTGGATTAGATTTTTCATCGTATAGTAACTGCATACTATGTAAATGACTTCTCTGTCTGTATTTGAATGTTTACAGATCAGGGGAGCAACATCTACAGAAAACCACCCATCTACAAACAATACGGTACCTTTTCTCTCATAGTTTAGTCTGTTTTTACAGTCTGTTTCTAACCAAAAAATGTCTGTGCCGATTCAGAGTAATACTCTAGCTCAGTGATTCCCAATCAGAGGAGATCTCTAGGAGAACTCTGCTTTTGCAGTTGACAGGGATTACGTGGGAAGACTGTGAAGTAGCTCAACTAATTAAAATATAAGTGATTTAGAAGATTAAGATTATGATTTAGTTAAAAGAATATATTCTTATATAGATTAAGCAGTAACACCTTAACACTGCATATCACAATTATGTAAGGATGGTTTTAACAAGTTAGCAATGAGCACAGAGGTTTACAGTTTTAAGGTTTACAGATATCAGATAGTTGTTAAAAGTAATGGATAAACTGTTAAAATCAGTTAAACTTAGATAAAC
>JAPZDX010000003.1:6904962-6921909 GCA_029783625.1 Naso annulatus | reverse complement strand
ATGAACCTAAAGCTCCTCTTTTTTTGCCTCTTCGTAGCAGCGCTCCTCATACCTGTTGAAGTATGTATTCATTACGTAAATCAGACAGTAATTTTTAAATACGCAAATGTTTTGGCTCTTCTCTACAGTACTGCAATGTTTGATAATGGATTTTACTATAACAGAATGCAGAAGAGCTTGTTGTTTATGTTCCTGTTTATTAAAAAAAATGCTGCATTTTTTTGACTGTCAAATTATTATATAGCTAAAACCTAAAAAGCACGGGAAACATTCACATCGTCATGGGCGCCACAGTCATGGACCAGAACATAAAAAGGGGAAAGGTAAAGATACATATGAAGATATAATTAAAGGTAAGTGTGTCTTTTATTTATACACAATATACATAGAAAAAAATTTAACATTTAGCAACATTTAGAGTTCTGTGAATTCTTGTTTAACCTAAAATATTTGTATTTTTGGGGGGCTGTGGGGGGTGAGACAGAGATAAAGACAGTAATAATTTATATCTAATAAAGGAAAAAAATGTGTTAGATGTCTTCTTTCAGATAGTGGACTATATGGCTGGTGATGATGATGAAGACGATGAGGACCAAAGTAATTCAGACTGGCTCTTTGAACTTCAAGAACCAGAAGGTGAGAGAGTTATTCTGTCAAACTACTGAGAGTAGTAGTGTTTAAATGGCTACATAATAGGCCACACTGCATGGAAAGCTCTACTTGTAACCTTACATTCCCCTTACTACTTTTGCCATTTCTCAGGCAAATGCAACCCGAACCCTTGCCAGAATAATGGGGTGTGTGAGCCGAAAGGCAAGAGAAAGTTTAAATGTGATTGTCCAAAACCATTCAAGGGAAAGAGATGTGAAAAAGGTAAAAACCTTATTGCATGCTGCAGACTGATCCTAGTCTACAGCAAGTAAAAAAGTAAAAAAGCAAGTAAAAAATGAGCAAAATTGAATTCAAACTGTTGTGTTATCATCTCAGGTCGAAAACCCTGTAAGAAAGGTAGGTGCGGCCGTGGTGAATGTGTGCTGACTTCAACTCCCCCATACTATGAGTGCAAATGCAAGCTACCCTTCCAGCCTCCAGACTGCAGAACAGGTAAGGAGTATTTCTTCCAAGGACGTCAAACCTCTTTTTACCCACACATTTCTACTATTCTGCTCAAAACAAGTTTTCACTGTTTTTTTTTTCTCTTCAAAGTTAGCCTGTGTGAGCCTAATCCATGTGGGAATGGTGGGACATGCATCATGGATGACAATAACTTTGACTGCCAGTGCCCTCCTGGTTACAGCGGACGTTACTGCCATGTTGGTAAATATTACATCCTGTTTTTCCATGTCCAATGCACACATCACCATAACTCACACACTAACTGAGTGTGGTAAATTTCTCAGGCCCAGATGACTGCTATGTGGGTGATGGAGAGTCATATCGTGGCAATGTGAGTGAGACAGATGATGGCTTTGAATGCCTCCACTGGAACTCTCACTTTATCCTGGATAGAGGAGTTGATCGTTTAAGCTCCTTCGAGGACACAGACGGACTTGGGCAACACAACTTTTGCAGGTCAGGGGGGGGAAAAAAGACGATTTAAATAGCTAACACATCCACAGAGGACGCTCACTAACACCTTTTTTATGATGCAGAAACCCCGACGGAGAAGTGGCGCCCTGGTGTTTCATCAGAAAAGGCCGCAGGTTGTTCTGGGACTACTGTGATGTGATACAGTGCCCTGAGCCGACAGGTCAGCACTAAAGCTTCAGAAGACTTTTTAAATATGAGTGGGATCAAACAAAAAGAAAAAGTTCTTATCTTCTTTGTCCTTTTATGTGTTTTCAGGTGTGTCGCCCACTGGTGTTGACCCTGGCATTGATCCCACCGCTCCCAAGCCCCGACCCACGATACATGCACCTACAACAGTCCCCCAGCCAGATACTAGCAAACCTCCGACGCATGAGAAGCCCAGCGAGGCTCCGCAACCCTCTTCTGCACCCACTGTTCCTGTCATCTCCACTACTGCCACTGCACAACAACAATTCAACACATGTGGGGTGGCTGAACCAAAAAGGGCCATTACCCGAATCTATGGGGGTCTGAAGGTCCCTCCTGGGGCCGTACCCTGGCAGGTGTCCTTGCAAGTGAGATCAAAGAACAGCGACCTGCCATTCAGACACACGTGTGGAGGAGTTCTCATCGAGAGCTGCTGGGTGCTGACTGCTGGGCACTGCATGTAAGCACAATCGTAATGACTACAAAGCTGAAAACAACAAACACTGACTGATTATGAAATAGCTTTCACATGGGGGCCTAATCTTTGTTGAAACGTGTGTTGCTTGTGTTTGAACAGTGAACGAAACAAGGACATGCAGGTGGTGATGGGAGGTCTGTCCCTTGATGCTGTGGAACCCACAGGGCAAACCATTAGAGTTGTGGAGGCTATTCGGCATGAGAACTACAGGGAGACTCCTACAGCTGTTTATAATGACATAGGTGATCCACTCCTCTCTCACATTGTTTATAAAGTAACAATGAGAAATGGCCTCAATATTATAGAATTTATTGCCAAATCAAATATCTTACTGATAAAATCTACCTCTTCATCTGAAAAGGATGGGATGTGAAAGCGTGTTGACCATTTAAGGAGAGTCAATCCTGTATTACCATTGGTAATGACATGAATGATGAAATGCATAGTATTATAATAATTCATGAAGACAAACTCAAAGGTGGATTCAGTAGCATTTTTTGTTGCCGTTTGTAAACACAACATTCAAATTGGGCCACTCCTCCTGGCTCAGCGCACCAGAAGTATCGTAACTTAGTGCGTACTATGTGTACTGTTGTACTGCTTACCTAACGCTACACAGCAAATTACGTAGGAATATTACATTTGTTTAATGGAGAAGTTGATAATTTAGAAAACTAACAAGGTAACCGCTGGTGTTTAGCACCTGCCTGTCCATCAGAAAGTGGGCCAAGTCCTGCATCGCTCTTCCCAACCTCTTCTTCAGTGCTCCAAAGCAGCTGAAAGCCAAACCGAGACTCACTCTTGCTCTGGAACATGTTTTATCTACTTGCTGTTTTCAGCACTAGGGCTATATTTTCTTTTCTTTGTGCTACGTTTGTATTCGTAACTTTCTCCGGTCTGGATGGTATCCAGTCACTGTGCTCCGCGGTGCTCTTAACCTCACCTCTGCGCTGTCATTTGCAGGAGTAAATGCACCCCCTCCCCACCCAGAAATATCCTGAAGAAACCAAAACATCAAAATACAGGCAGAGATGTGTCTCCATACACAGTCACCACCACACATATATAGGGGCCCAGAAGTCATGATTGGGCAGCATTACTTTTGTATAAGTCTGTATTTTATTTTTTGGTAAAATCCTACTTACTCCACCTTTAAGTAAAATAGTAGAAATATTTTATTTTGATGCAAAAAGTAGAACAAATCCAGTAATTCTCTTTGAAAATTTAAATTTTTATTGATAATTGTTTCCAAAGCTTTGTTGAGGCTGAGTGGCACCAATGGAGTTTGTGCCAATGAGACACAGTTCGTGAAGATAGCCTGTCTGCCTGATGCCCAACCACCTGATGGAATGGAGTGTACCATTTCTGGATGGGGCGCCACTGAACAATGTAAGACCATTTTTGTATATTTAGCTTAAAAAAAAAGCCAAAGTAGTTTATTGTTAAAAAAGATTTTTAGTTCTTTTTAAAAGACACATGAGGGTTAAATGGCTGCTTGCAGTTTGAAAAGACCTTATAAACTTCCAAATCTTTATGCGTATTCAACCACTGACATCAGAGACAACTTTGCTATTTACAAATTTGTTGCAATTGTTGTATGTGGTAAAATTCAATATTTCAACCCCATCTTTGCAGCTAACTATGGTTCCAACAACCTACTTGATGCCAAAGTACTGCTGATCAACCAGGAAACGTGCTCTGAACCCAAGGTTTATGGTAACGTCCTGGATAATAGTATGTTCTGTGCTGGTCACCTGCAGGGAGGAGTGGATTCCTGCCAGGTTAGTAGACAAAATGTGCCTGTTAACCGAATGCAATTGTTCAAAACTACTTGCATGAACAACTTGCCTGAGTAAAGTTCTTTAGGAGGTTGTATGGGGCGGTGCATTAGCCATCTTGTCAGTGGTTTGCTCTTGTTTCAGGGTGACTCTGGAGGACCTTTAACTTGTAAAGAGGACAGGGTCAGCGCTGTTTATGGTCTGGTGAGTTGGGGAGACCAATGTGGAAGAAAGAATAAACCTGGGGTCTACACACGGGTGATTAACTTCCTGGATTGGATCAAGTCAAAGACTCAGGCAGCATCTCCCTAAACTACTTCTGTTACTGAGCAACATGCTGAAAGTGTAGCCAAGGACTTTATGTAGCTATGTATGGGACAAGTCTCATTCATCGTGATGAAACATTTGTGATTTGTCCAGTTTTATTATCTCAGGTCTACAACGTTATTTTAAATCCAAATGCATTTTTTCAACTCAAAATACAGCACTGAAGCATTTTATCAGATTTTGCTGTCTGTCTTATCTGTATCTTATGCCATATTTCCTTGGATTTTTACCTGAAGCTTGACTGTTATTCAGGTTAATGGCAATCCAGTACTTTATATTACAATATAATGCATGTGTGTAAAAGGAAAAGAAATAATAAATTAACAGCACCACTTTCCTGAAACCAAAGGGAAAAAGTGTCATGTTTTCATATTAATCAAGCAAAGTAGTCTCAGTGGTCCCTTAGCAGGAATTATGTTAAAACTGTAGTGGGATGGGAGATGAACGTTTGAAAAAAAAAAAAAAAGTTCTAGCAATATGCAGATACAACATCTTTTCTTTGCATCAGTCATGGCACAGCCTGAACAGTTAAAGTCCTTAAGTAATGATGCGATATTTACACTATGCTGATAAATGCCTTCCCGTATTGTTAAAATTACTATCTCTTTAAGCCGTGCCTCATGCTTTGACTGTGATCATGGCAGAACTCGTCATTACACGTCTGAAAGGACAAGGCGAGTCACAGTGCTAGAATGAGCATAAAACCACAAAAGGATGTAAAAATGCTGATTTTTATTTACTTACGTATGATCTTTCTGTCATGGTTTAGATAAATATGGCTTTTAATAAAGAAAGCTCAGAATCAAGTGTAGTGACATTGCCTCACCATTTCAAAAGCTGATTATGTCTTGCAAGGTTCTGCTGATAAGCCACATAATGTGCTCTAGCCAGTGTTGATGGCTAGAGATGACTCGCGCCTGGTACCTCTGAGGGACCAACAGATTTTCAGACAGGACTCTCTTCAGAGAGTAGGTATGTATGCATGCACACAGCGGAAAGATATATTTTACTAAGACATGCAGTTATTTGGCCTTGCTGGGTATTATGTTTGCTGCAGGGCACTCTCTTGGTCTGGTGAGCTGAGAGGACAGTACAAAGAGCAAGCCAGTAGTTACACACGGGTCATTTATCCCTTGAATTACATCAAGTCCAACATGAGAGCTACAACAGTAAGATGTTGAGCAAATAGATGTTACCACAAAACAAATGTGCTGTTTGAAGATGCACCTGATACCACTTGATGAAATATTTAATGTAACAGCAGAATCAAAAGGTAATTTACGAGCAGAGTTGGGAAGTAACGCGTTGCTTAGTAATGCATTACAGTAATTTTATCACTTTTCCCAGTAACTAGTAAAGTAAGGGATTACATTTCCAAAACAGTTATTTCATTACAGTTACTGATCCAAGTAATACTGCATTACTGCATTACTAGAAAGGAATGTGCTATCTGTTTTGTGTGTGTGTGTGATTAGAGCTGTCGCTAATGGTGAAGTTCTAATAAGCTACTGATAGTGTTGCCATGCCTTAGCATGTCTTTAAATTAGTAGCCATCAAAACAAAGTTGTTGTTCCAATAAAGTAGAATAAGTTTTGGGAGCTGGCAATTTAGTAAAGTAAGGAGTAACGTAGCCAGTAACTTTTGATACAAAGTAATATGTAAATGTATTACTTTTTTGGGAGTATTCAGAGATAAGTAACTTATTACTGTTTTAGAGTAACTTGCCCAACACTATGGACCACTAACTGTATGACGGCAGACCATAGATAATGCTAAAAAACAAATAAATAAACAAAATAAAAAATCCCTTCTCACTTTTATTTTTTCTTGACAGCTTTAATGCATTGTTATACAGTCTCAAAAATAAAATATCAGAACACCAGAGTCAAGTATTTTAAGCTTTGCTTTCTCTTCAATTGCAGCTGGTAATAGGAAATGTTTGTTTATCATCATAGCTCTAAGATCTCTTACACACAAAGGTTGGTAAGTTCTTTAATTACAGTATTATATATTACAGTATGTGAAACTGGAGCACAGGGAATGTTTGTAAAGATAAAGGTTGAGTTTAATCTGTGAATTTTGTTCACTATGTAATTTAAGAATGTCTTAAGCTTACCCATTTGTGTTTGCATGCCAGTCCCAGGAGTCCTTAATCCAAAACAAGTTAAGAGGCTGCCTGTTCAGCCCATTAACATCAATGCATGGGTTTAACATGGGGTACAGAGGCTGTGTGCACTTCACGCAGAAAGAGTGAAGCAGAGTCATAGAATCAGCTTCGTAGAATGACAGCTCCCCCTTCTGGAGGTTTGCTAGTATGCCGAGCTTTCTGACCCTCTTTCCCACCGACAGCTGCTTCTCCTGTTTATCATGACACGCCAGATATTGTCCGTCTCCATGGTAGATGCACCAGGATGTGTTGTTCACTCCCAGGTTGGAAGAACTCTGATCTAGACTGTCTTTTTCAGAGACTGGCCCAGTGGTCATGCCTATTAGCCAGTAAGGTTTCTCCTGGACAATTACCTCCCAGTAGTGCTGACCAGTAGTAAAACTCTCCTTAGCCAGTACACTGTACTCAGTGTCATATGGCTTAGGGCTCAGAGTTTTACTGACAGGCTGCTGTCTCCAGTACACTTTTTTGCCATCCTGGGATACTCCCAGTTTGGGATGGGCTGTGTTGCAGTCCAGAGTGGGGGAACTTAGATCTGCAAATACAAATCTATGATTAGAACACAACTACAGAGATAGTGGAGGTTGATTTTTGACTGCAAAACATTGTATTCTTTACTAACATGACCACATTCGTGGAAAGTGTTGAGCAAGAGCCACTGACAGGTCGTCCACCAGCTTCTCTACTGTTCTCAGCTTCTCAGGGTCACACAGATCTCTGTCTACTTCCTGGATTGGTGCTAAATCCAAAGGATCGCTACAATAAACACTAAAACACCATTAAAAGGCAAAATAATACTTAGAGAATGCAGGTTGGACTGAAATAATAGCGATAATAAACTCACCAAAGCTTCTGCGCTGTGATTTGCTGTTGAAATAAACAGGACATGTGCTACTGTGTATGGAAAATGTTTTTACACGACCACAATTACACACTGTCACATGATGTCACCTGTAGGAATTGCAGATCATTTGTTTCTAGGAGGAGTGATTTGCTGGAAGCTCTGAGTTGGTCGATCTCTTGAATCTGAGCCTCCATGATGCTCCTCTGGGCCTCCAGCCACTCTGTCATAAACGTCTCCTCTGCATCTATAATCTGCATCATCAGACGCTCGTCACCATCCAGCACGACACGGATCCTGCTGTACTTGTCTGAGACTCTCTCTCTAAAATCTGCTGTAGACTTCTACAGAGAAATAAACGTTGTTTTAAGACAATATGCAAACAAAAATATAGATGATTAAAGTGCAATACTTCACATTGACTGTACCAGTGTTTGTGTATATAGAGATTCCAAGTCCTTGATAGCATTTTCGGCTTCACCTCTCCTCTTCAGTAATTGGTTCATTGTGGTCTCTAACAAGCTCTAAAGACAGAAAAGCAGGCCTATAGACAATCAGTATCCTGACATAAAAATACACAATAAAAAAAACATTTGTGAGAAAATTACATAACACACCTTGAAGTCTGCACAGGCTTCATGGAGTTGAGACGCTTTATGGTTCTTGTGCAGGCCGACCAGAACACACAAACAGCACACTGGGACCCTGTCCTCCTCACAGAAGAGCTTTAGCTCACCACGGTGCTCCCTGCACTTCAGAGACAGCGGATCCCCTGTCACCTCCACAACTGTGTGCTCCCTCAGAGCAGATCTCTGCTGATGCAGCAGGGCGTGAGCCTGGCACAGTGAAGCATCACAGGTTAAACAGGTCCTTACGGCCACTGATGGGGTCTCTATGCAGTGGTCACAGTGGATCATGGACAACGATTTGCTGTCGCTGCTTGGTGTTGTTGTCTGTGGCTCTGGTGCCGATGGCTTGTTAGAGATGAAGTCCTTTACTTCAGTCTGAAGGCTGGTGTTTATCTCCAGAGAAAGGTCAGAGGGGAGGAAAATCTGACACTCAGGACAGAAGAAAGGACCCTCATCAGACACATCTGTTTCCCAGACAGCCTGGATACAGGTGAGGCAGAAATCATGTCCACACGGCAGCGTCACAGGATCTGTGAAGAATTCCTGGCAGACGGGACACTTGAAAGTTTCCTCAACAGTCCCCATAGCTCTGCTTGCACCTGTTATGGCAGCTCAGAGTGCACGGTGCTGACTATCCTGCTCATGAATGTTTCACAGGTCTCTCTTGGCATGCGCGCACCACTCATGCGCCATGGGGTCACATTACTAAAGATGAGTTGACATCTTCCAGTAGCTGTTTCAAGCCATCGACTCTCCAGCGAACACAAACAATGGAATAGCACATTTCCAGCAAACTGGATTTGGTGAATCAAATTACCAGTTTTTTTGTTTTTGCCAGCTGCATTAAAATGTGTATATATTTTTAAGAAAATGACATAATATTACTGTGAAGGTTAATGCTTTACTTTGCAAAAAGTAGTTTTGCAAAAATAATCCACTTAAGTAAACTTTGAGCTATTCTGAACAAAATGTACCTATGTTATATACAGTGATAGTTAAAACAGTAATATCGTTTTACAAATTAACACTAAGATTAACAATTTGCTAATGAAATTTGTAAATTAAAGCTAAAAACTAAATAATACAAGTGCGGACAGTTTACCAGTTTTCGTATTCTCCATCCCTAAACCTGTACTTAACGTTCCTACAATGTTAAAATTTGTCCAACAAGCAAAACTACTATTTCTGCGTACGTAAGGACTGACTTGCTCTTCTTTCTACGTGATGTAATATGCTGCCTATGGAACGTATTCAGATATCCTACGTACACGTCGTTCGTGCATAGACCGGTTACGGCACTTCCCATCCAACGTGGGCTGTGGATGTGGCAGCAGAGCACCGTCAGTCCGGCTGACTACGTGTCTCCCGCAGTGCACTTACTGGTGTAGTTGTGGTTGTTTTCAATATTTTCCCTTTGTCGGGTAAGGTTTCACTTTGTAAGAAATTTCCGCTGCCTGTTTGCTCGAAAAAAGCAGTTAAGCTAGGAAGTTTGGTAGCTTACAGTAGCTAATGCTAGCTAATGTGAGCTAGCCTGAGGGACATTTCAACAGCAGTAACACAAGGCTCAGCTACAGTCTGTTAGCATTATCATCTAACTTGCAAAGTTCTTTTTCCTCATATACATGAGTGTTTATTTTGTCAACAGCTCACCGTTAGGTTCATTTGCTAGCTAATATATCTAAGATAACGTCAACTAAGAAAATCAAAACAACAACATCTCCACTAGGTCAGTATGTCAAGTACAAGTAAAATAGATAACATCATGATGAAAACCTTTCAAGTAGGAGTGAAATTATGTTCAAATCATCAACGTTAAAATTACTTCATTTTAATTTTGTCGTTTTATCCTTATTTTGTCTTTCTCACGTCAAAAAGCTGCTTATCTCAGGTAAGGTCATTGCACTGTTACAGTAACCTGACACAGGTTTGTTTATCTATCACAGCTGTCCTCAAGTGTCAGTGCCATGTTTGCCAGGCTGGCCTTGAGCACTCACCTGCCCTCCAGAATCCGGCAGTCAAATGTCTGCCCGGTCTCCATCAGAGCATTTTCTCAGGTGAAATGTAAGTAGGCAAACAACCTTAATTCATACCTGAAGGGGGGACTGTTCTCGCCATCTTTTTGATCTGAATGCTAGAATACTCTGAAGTGCATGCTAATGTGAAATGAAATATGACTTTTCGTTCTCTGCAGTCTCGCTCCCGCGTCCCCATGGGAAGTCTTTTGCTCACCGCAGTGAGTTAAAACAAGCCAAACGTGTTGTGGTGAAGCTGGGGAGTGCTGTGGTGACACGGGATGAGTGTGGTCTGGCACTGGGACGACTGGCCTCCATAGTAGAGCAGGTGACACCACATTATTGTTTATGCAGACAAAAGAGAAGCTCTGTTGATAATGGCTCTGTACTTGTGAGAAAGATATTATATGGGCACAAGTAACACTCAAAAACAAACTGGCCTGAGGAGTGATTGCGGCTCTGTAAGAAGAACTTGAAGGTTGTGTTCTCTGTGTGTCCTGTCAGGTGGCCATGCTGCAGAATCAAGGCAGGGAGATGATGATTGTCACTAGTGGCGCTGTGGCATTTGGGAAACAGAGATTGAGACATGAGATCCTGCTATCTCAGAGCGTCCGGCAAGCCTTACATTCTGGACAGAACCAACTCAAAGACATGGTAAATAATACTCCTGAAATCTGATTTTAGTCCAATATTGAGCAGTTGCTAAGGCCCCTGACACACCAAACCGACAACACAGGACTAGCAGAAACTAGCCACACAGACTATTGGCCGACCGTCGGCTTGGTGTGTCAGGGCTCTTAGGTATAAGGAAACATTTGTTGCATTCGTCCATGGTCTTGTTAACTTTTGTGAGATATTTCTGTTTTTCAGTCAGTTCCAGTTTTGGAGGCAAGGGCATGTGCGGCTGCTGGACAGAGCGGTCTGATGGCGTTGTATGAAGCCATGTTCACCCAGTACAGCACCTGCACCGCACAGGTACACACTTGACTTTTCTCTCAGAACGAAACTGAGTCAGAGAATGACTTGAAGTCCTAAATTCTCTACATTTCTGTTCACTTCTGTAGATTCTAGTCACCAACCTGGATTTTCATGATGAGCAGAAGCGTCGTAACCTGAACAGCACGCTCCATGAGCTGCTGCGGATGAACATAGTTCCTATCATCAACACCAATGATGCTGTTGTTCCACCCCCTGTTCCCAACAGTGATCTACAGGGGGTCAATGTGGGTACTGTGTGAAGGGCATCCTGTGAATGCTAAATATTGTCCTGAATTGTGACGGTTTTAGTTTCAAAGGCTGCTTTAAATGTTTTACTAATTCAAAGTATAGTGGTTGTATTTTCTGCTTTGTTGTTTAGCATGGACCAGCTTGTGTTCTTTCCCTTAAAAAGAGTAAACGTGTTTGTTTTGCAGCTGAATGGGAGTGTGAGGCTTTTGTTGCATGGTAGCATCCTACAGTATGATGAGAAATATTGTGATTTTCTTTTTAGTTTATTGAAATTTCTGTTTGTTTTTCAGGTAATCAGTGTAAAAGACAATGACAGTTTGGCTGCACGGCTCGCTGTTGAAATGAAAGCAGACCTTCTTATTGCCCTGTCCGATGTCGAAGGTACAGAAATTGCCTGTAGTTTGACAACTGGTTGTGATTTACTTTGTATGTTTGCAAACATTAGTTATTTTTATGTGTGATAACATTTTTCCAAAGTGCTATGATTAAGAGTTATTTTAAGATCGTTAATTATTCGCTGTACATGTTAAAATTTATCACAAATACTGTTCATATTTTAAACTTCATTAACTTTAACAAACAACTGTTTGATAATTGTACAGGGAAGTTACTTAAAGGGCCACTGTACTGAGTTTACACTTGAAGTTGGCTCGTAATAAGGATTTAGAAAGCCTTTTTCACAGACTGTAAAAAGAGGTTTCAAAGAAGCGGGTATTTGGAAGGCAGAATGAGTCTAATGAAAGACGCTGCTGAGATACTGTACATAGGATGAGACACGCAGAGTTTCTCAAGTTTTTCCTGAACACTAAAAGTCAGTATGCCGTATTATCAGCTGCTCTGATTATTCCTTACATTTTCTGTTTCAAAACTTTGTGAAAGTATAAACCTTAATCACTGGAGTACTGTAAACAGTTAATGTGGAAACGAAATCATCTTTGTATAATCAGCTTTCAGCAATAATATGCTTATTGCTGTTTTGAATGCACTGTATTGCTTTTATTCACAAACATCTCACTTCAGTGAGTTATCTGTTAATAGAAACTTTCTGTACACTGTCTGGCCTCTTGGTCTTTTTTCTTCACCAAAACAAATCAATATAAATGTGACCGCCTTGGTTCTTGAAGGATTAAAAGGGAGAAAAAAATATTTCACAGGCTTGTACGACAGACCACCAGGAACAGATGATGCCAAGCTCATTGACATATTCTATCCTGGAGACCAGCAGTCAATCACGTACGGTACCAAGTCCAGAGTCGGCCTTGGCGGCATGGAAGCCAAGGTAAGCCTGCCAGATAATATTTGATGTCAAAGTGTAAACAGGACTGATAACAAAGTTGCATTATACTCTATCCTGTTGTCCAAATCAGGTGAAAGCCGCTCTTTGGGCGCTACAAGGTGGGACATCTGTCGTCATTGCAAACGGCACACATCCCAAAGTTACAGGCCACGTCATCACTGACATTGTGGAAGGGAAGAAAGTTGGCACCTTCTTCTCTGAAGTGAAACCTGCTGGTAGGTTTTAGCGCAACTATCTGGAAAGAAAATTTTGCACTCCTGTTATTATGTATTAATGTTTGGTGCACGTATTATTATTACACCAGGTCCAACCGTGGAGCAGCAGACAGAGATGGCTCGACATGCAGGCAGGACTCTGGCGTCTCTGCATCCTGAACAGGTGACGTTTTTTGGTCTGAAAAGTCACGTTTATCAAAATTTATGTACAGTATATATGCATTCAAAACCAATCAACAATAAGACAGAAATAAGTGAATTACTTTCATAAAAAGATGCAAGAGGTTGCCAAACTCTTAAAGTTTTTATTCCTCTGATAGCAGCTTTAATCACTTTTCATTCTGATATGTGTTAATCATATTCTGTTGTTTGTGTTTTCCCAGAGAGGGGAGATCATCTGCTGTCTTGCTGAACTGCTCACAGAGAGGAAAGAGGAGATTCTCACTGCCAACAAGTTAGACATGGAGTTAGCCACAACATCAGGTACAGAGTTTATCTTAGCTCTGCTGTGCATCTGCCATGTTATCAGTAATACACAGCATTTGTGAGTTAATAAATGTGGCAGGGTCATTCTTAACTCTGGGTTGTGTGACAACATATATCATGGTGAAATATCTTCTCCACACAGATGTGTAAAACACACTGCACAGTCAGGGTTGTTACATATTCGTTCTTTGTCCTTATAGGACGTTTGTCACAGGCCCTGATCAACCGACTGAGTCTGTCAACTGCTAAGCTGAACAGCCTTGCCATTGGCCTACGTCAGCTTGCTGTGTCCTCCAGGGATAGCGTGGGTCGAGTGCTGAGGAGGACCAGGGTGGCAAACAACCTGGAGCTGGAGCAGATCACCGTCCCCATCGGTGTCCTGCTGGTCATCTTTGAATCACGTCCTGATTGTCTCCCACAGGTCAGTCAAGCCTAACATTAAGCCTGTAGACCTGCCCAGCATTGGCTGCTGAAGATGTTTTTAAATCTTTGTCATTAAAATGTCATTTTAATGTATTTAATATTGTGTTTCAGGTGTCAGCTTTGGCTATCGCCAGTGGAAATGCTTTGCTACTGAAAGGAGGCAAAGAAGCCTCCAACACCAATAAAATTCTACATCAACTCACTCAGGAAGCACTTTCCATTCATGGGGTAGCAGACGCTATTCAGCTGGTAAAAAAAACTGAAAGCAGTACTCTATCTTAACAGTGTGGTCTTTTGCATGATTACAGTAATAACTAAAATATACATGCTAAAATGAACCCTTACCTTGTGTAGGTAAGCACACGTGAAGAAGTTGAGGACCTGTGCAGGCTAGACAAACTGATCGACCTGATCATTCCAAGGGGCTCGTCCCAGCTGGTCCGGGGCATCCAAAAGGCAGCTAAGGGTATTCCTGTACTGGGCCACAGCGAGGGCGTCTGTCACGTCTACATAGACAGCGATGCCAGCATAGACAAAGCTATTGATATTGGTATGTAGATCCTGTATGTTGCTGTTTATATTATTGTAAAATCCATAATATAAGTCACACCGGTATAAGATGCAGTTTTGTAGGTGTCTCCCAGAGGGAAAAAAGGTTTTCTATGGCTAATTCGTAATTTAAAAAAGTATTGAAAAGTTATTTCAACATAAATTCAATTTATTTTCGTTTGAGAGACATTAAAAACCACACAAGCCATGTTGTCTTGGCTTTCCAATCTGATTGGCTGCAGCATTTAAATTAAAAAAAAAAAAGCCTCTTTGACTTCAAAAATAAAAACTTTCAAGCTCTTCTTCAAGTTTTTGCATTTCGAAGTCGATCCAAACAGTTTTCCAATGCGTACTGCAAAGTCCACAACATGGAATTTCTGTGCTGCTGTGTAGCTTTCTGTCTAGTGGCAACCATCTGTTTTCGCCGTCCTGCTACACTGTAGTTAAGCACAAACTGCAGCAATGTTGATAGTTGTGACCTTGACGGTGGTGACTGCATTGATGGACATGATGGTGCATGTCCGTGACAAAGCTTTAGCTCAATTACAGCACCATCTTTGGGGTAAAATACCATCATGTTAAAATAAGTCACTCTGCATTTTATATTGGTATACTGGTCGCATTAGTATGTAGAACACGCTCCACTTTCAAGATGAAAACAAAAAGGTATTAAAAGTACGTCTTATACATCGGATTTTACGGTATTTCCATTTCAGCTCTGGTTTCATCGTAGGGTTTTGCAAATGTAAAAAAAAATCCTGTTTATATTTTTCCTTTTAATGGAATTAATATTATTTTCTATTTGCCTAAGAGTTATGGTTTTTTAACTTGTTGGGTAGTTGATGAATATGATTGTAACAACTTATCTGTCATTCTAGTCAGAGACTCCAAGTGTGACTACCCTGCGGCCTGCAATGCCATGGAGACCCTGCTCATTCACAGAGATTTGCTCCGAACTCCTATTTTTGACCAGATCATTGATATGCTGAGAACAGAAAGTGTAAGAAACAGGCAGCAACACTCAGAGATTTTGAGCAAAAGTATTACATGTAACATTACATCATGCATGTGTTTAACATTTTCCCCCCATATTTTTATAATGGTTTTGCTCCAGAAAGAGAAACAAACTTTGTGGACTGATTTATTCTGCTAATTAATCATTGCGTCATTGCTTTCTCAGGTGAAGATCCATGCAGGCCCCCAGTTTGCATCCTATTTGACTTTCAGCCCATCTGAGGTGAAGTCTCTGAGGACAGAGTATGGGGACCTGGAATGCTGCATCGAGGTTGTAGACAGCATGCAGGATGCTGTGGACCATATCCACAAATACGGCAGCTCCCACACTGATGTCATTGTCACAGAAAATGAAGAGACAGCCGAACAGTTTCTTCAGCAGGTGGACAGCGCCTGTGTTTTCTGGAACTCCAGCTCTCGCTTTGCAGATGGCTACCGCTTTGGTTTGGGTAAGTAAAGTATTTGGCATGGTTTTACTTAAAGAAGCCATATTGTGCTCATACTCAGGCTCATGCTTTTCTTTCAGGTGTCTACTATGTTTACATGCTTTAATGTAAAAAAACCACGCAATATTTTCTTATACTGTCCACTTCTGTAGCACTCTGTGATTAAAACACTTTGTTTTGGCCCAGTCCTCCTTGAGACCCCCCTCTCGAAACCCCAGTTTGCTCTGATTGGCCAGTGTAGACAGGCCTGAAAACACATCGCCCACCATATACCCTGTCAAATCTGCCTATGTTTTTTGCTTCCGGCTGGCTGCAATTCCACCGTGCATATCATCCAAAAAAAAAGTTTCTAAACCAAAAACTTCACCATTGCACCTCAGAGCAGGAATCTGATCTGTATGAGCCTCAGACTTAACGGGCCACTAAAGTAACAGCTTGGTGATGTTCGAGCAAGCAAGCTTTGGGTCTAATCAAAGTTATTCAAAGTTTCCAAGCAAATGAATTTCCGGTAAATGCAGTGTATGTAAATATGTTAAATGGTGTCATATGAGCTGTAGATAATTTACAGAAATACAGGCTGAACCGCTTCTGAAGCATTGTTTTCTGTGGGAGAAACCCCCCCTTGACACAACTCAAGGCTTTTTTCCCTTTCTCAAGGACATGAGAAATCCCCCAAAGCATAAAATGGCCTCTTTAATGCATTCTGTGATAAATAGAAGAAGTATACTGTATAAACTACATTGTAAATGGAGCTTACCCACCACTGTCTTGAAAATGTGCAGAAGAGTGAATTTTGCTTATATTCCAGGAGCTGAAGTTGGTATCAGTACAGCACGGATACATGCCAGAGGTCCAGTGGGTTTGGAGGGGCTCCTGACCACAAAATGGGTCCTTCGTGGGGATGGGCACACTGTGGCCGACTTCTCTGAGCAAGGCAGTATGAAATACCTTCATGAAAACATCCCTGTGCCCCAAGGGAGCTTTAATTAGGTGCCCAACCAAAGAGCGATCAACAGGATACTCAAGATACTCAAGTTTACAGTGTTTATTTAATTAAAGATTTGTTTCTTCCAGTTGTACTTTTTCTTTCACCTGCATAAATCTACTATGTTGTTGAAGGAAATGTGCATGTAGAACAGATTCTACTTTTACTGGGCAACCAAATTCCTGTTCTTTTTTTTTTTTTTTTTTTTTTGAACCTGTGCATAAACCTGTGAATCAGTTTCTGAGATAAATACTTATGTCCTGAGAAAATGACTTGTTGTATGACTGGTGATGATGA